>JAJAGP010001198.1:194666-221228 GCA_025084515.1 Ancistrus triradiatus | reverse complement strand
AATCTGGTTTTATGTCATGACTGATCGGTGTATAATGACTCACTTAAAATGAGGATAGGTTTGATTGATGTGGAATGTTCAAATTAATATATGCAAATTACTAACCTTCTCTCATCTGTGTGTCCTAGCAACGAGGATCCAATGGCACGCTGAGAGACTTTGATAAGGAAAAGGCCTGGAAGGCAGTCTTAGTGCAAATGGCCCAGTGAATCCAAACATGGGTGTGGAGAGGGAAAATACGAAAAACAAATGTATATGGAGGAGAAATAGAAGTAGAAAGCTTGGGAAACTTAAGGAGGTCATAACAGGCATGAAAAGAGGTCAAAGAAGGGCCATGATTTCAGGATATAGTCTAGTTAGGAGAGTTAAGTCTGGTTTATGCTTTATTAGGCATGCTTTGCGTGGTCATGGTTTATAAGAACAGAAGGTTAAAAGGCGTTCCTCCAGCTTCTATCAAATATAAAAGTATTTCTTCAAATAAATACTTTTGTTAAAGTAAGAACATATGTAGTGCCTCAAGTAGTGTGATATTTGTTACACAGGACCCGAACAGAAACTGAATGTGAACAAATGGAAGTAAATATGTAACTTGTGTATTAACATTTATGGGTACTTTATTTTATTTATGGGTGGTGCAGAGGTCTAACTTTCAGGGTTGGCGTCCTGGCGGTGAATTCGTGCTGGGTTGAATATCATGTACTGGCATGCTTGGGTGTGCTAGGAAGCCAGTCAATGGATCATACCTCAGGCACTGACACAGTGACCCCTGCTGGCTCTGCAATATACTGACAGATCAGAGACCCACGACTTGAATATTGACACTGGCATGGTGCAACAGGCTTGGACACTAGCCCTGTGTCCTCTAGGAATAGGCACCAGAGTCCTCCATGACTGACCCTGACCAGAAAGGCAGGCATAAAAATGAATGTGAAGGGGTGTTTGAATATTAATGATAAATTAATATTAAATCTACAGAATAATTTTAGACTGGCACAGCCACAATGAACATGAACATTACTGCTAGACCACTTAAACAGATTTCACCTAAAATTGCTTTCTTTGAGGGACACATTATGTTCAGTGCACACTCACTTGAGCATCTTGAGTGCCTATCAACCCACAAACTGATATCAGACAACCCAGGCATTTCTTTCTGGGCTGTTTAATTCTGAACATGTGGCATTAAAGAATCCATTCAGATGTTGGTTCCCTGTCCTATGTGATAAAGGGCATCATTAGAATTACCCCACCCTTAATCTGAGCAACTCTACCCACAACCTGAGAACTGCTTGGATGGCAGGTCTGACGATGCTCCAGAACTACTGTATTGTTGGTAAATCCTTGCTGGGGTGGCGGTGCTATCCACCGAGCCACCATGTCGCCGTGTTTTGGATGTAATTTTTTGAGTGTCTACAAACTTTTGTCTCTAAAGCACATGAATTATTGAAGAATTCTATTCAGGCTTATACACTTCATAGCCAAGGGAGCACGATCTGGGATTCGGGAGGCAGATGAACTAATGCAACTGAGTGAAAGTACATTTTTGTCTTTAAATTTTTGTATTAATTGAGTAATAAAAGAGTAAAAAGATTTTGAATGCAGTTTCCATGCTGGTTCAAGTTTAGTTAAGCTGGGTCAAGGTTAGTTGGGGAATATTGCATGGTTTTTACTGGTACACTACTACATGGTTTGCTAGTTTGCTGGTAAAGCTGGATAACCAGCATGTCTCCAAAACACACCATGCTAATTGTTGTTGTTTTTTAACAGGGTGTACTCAAAGTTTATACCTTTCTCTGTCAGAGAGTGACCTCTCCAAACTGCCTAAGCCCCCTTATTTATCTTAACTACTCATCTAACCATTTAAAGACTTGAAGGCTGTTCAGGTGGAAGCATAAACCAGACTTTTCTGTCCCATATCCCAGAGATTCGGCTTTTAAATCGTCTGACTCTGGCCATGAATATTTATTATAAGCTTCATCTTGCCAGTCTTTTCAATAAATCATAACATGAATCAGCATCCTGTCTGGTCAGAAATCTTTAAATAGGAAATCAGCAGAACGACTCTGTGCGGCGGACCTTCAGCAACCCCAGTAGAAATGATATCATATATTTTTTGTAGTATTTCTATTTGATTTCATAAGCACAAGGGAAATGTGAATGAACTTAATGCTGTTAGAAATATAGGACTTTTGTATTCCATACAGGCAAAACAGTCAATCACGTGTATAAATCTAAATCACACCTATGCAAGTCATGCATTGTTAGTACAACAGATTTTCTATGTTATTCCATGTATCCTGTTATCTTAAATGTGTTAATAAATCAATAATTAGTTTGTGCTTGTTGGGGGTGGTCCTGGCTCGTAATTGAAATACTGATTTATTTACACAGGTATTCTAATATTATATAGATGTTATGCAAAGGTTTGAAAACTCAAAGTCCAATTACCAAGCTTTCTTTAAATGGGATCAAACTTAGCACATATGCTATGTTTAAGTTCTTCCAGTTACTTTCTAAATGTACTCATTAAGCCAGTGGTTTCCAAACTTCTGCAGTGCCCCGCTTTTGTAGATCAGATTTTTTTTACTATGTACTGTCTTTGCCAGTCCAAAGTTTTTGGAATTGTTTGGAAGAACCATTTTTGGCCTGCATCATCCTATATAGCCTCCTACCCTTTTGACTATATATAGTCATTTAGCAGACGCCCTTATACAGAGCAATTTACAATTAGTACCTTCTCACAATCCTAGTAATTATGGGTTGAGGGTCTTGCTCAAGGACCCAACAGTGGCAACAGAGCAGAGATGGGATTTTTATGGTCCACAGTCCAGTACCCTAACCACTAGGCCTCCACACTTTCTGCTTGTGGTTCCTTGCTACTTCCTGCCCCCATTCAGTCCTTGGTTTGTTGATAGTCTCCTGTTGTGTTTGTTAAACTGTGTCGTATTTTGCCCTGTCATGGTTTGTTCATTAGTTTTTATATAAAGTTGTATCACAATCAGTGGCTATGTTCACAACAGACACAAGATTATATAAACATACTAGTCAAGGCCCAGTTGAGAGAGATGCAGAGTTTTGGACTGTGGGAGGAAACCGGAGCACCTGGAATAAGCCCACACGGACATTGGGAGGCCTGCAAACTTCACTCAGGCGGAGTCCAGGGTCGGGATTGAACCGGGGATTTTGGAGCTGTGAGATGGGTGAACGACGGTTCTTATATACTTGACCCAAATTGGCAGTGGCCTAGCATTTTTTGGAATGTGTTGCATGTTTGAACTGCAGGAATGGATGTTTATTAACAAATGAAATGAAGTTGGCTGGAAAAACTGAGAAATATCTTGGAGTCTGCAATGAAATGAAAGTCAAAGTAAATGTAAGGAACAATGCGTTGTTTGTTTGTTTTTGGTTTTTTTTGCATTTTCAATACCATCCCACCTTTTTCTGATTTGGGGTTGGTCCATTTAATGGCCACTGCTCAAAAAAATAAAGGGAACACTTCAATAACACATCCTAGATCTGAATGAATGAAATATTCTCATTGAATACTTTGTTCTGTACAAAGTTGAATGTGCTGACAACAAAATCACACAAAAATCACCAATGGAAATCAAATTTATTAACCAATGGAGGGTTGGATTTGGAGTCACACACTCCTCCACGTCTCCTGGTAGCGCCTCCAGCCTCTGGACAGCCTACGCTGACAGACACAGCAAACCTTCTTGCCACAACTCGCATTGATGTGCCATCATGGATGAGCTGCACTACCTGAGCCACTTGTGTGGGTTGTAGAGTCCGTCTCATGCTACCACGAGTGTGAAAGCACCACCAACATTCAAAAGTGACCAAAACATCAGCCAGAAAGCATGGGTACTGAGACGTGGTCGGTGGTCCCCACCTGCAGAACCACTCCTTATTGAGTGTGTCTTGCTAATTGCCAATCATTTCCACCTGTTGTCTATTGCATTTGCACAACAGCATGTGAAATTGATTGTCAATCAGTGTTGCTTCCTAAGTGGACAGTTTGATTTCACAGAAGTTTGATGTACTTGGAGTTATATTGTGTTGTTTAAGTGTTCCCTTTATTTTTGAGCAGTGTTTATTGGTGCACATTTTGTGCAACACAAATTTTCTGTGTCTATTTGGAACTGTTGTATTGTACAGACGAGCTAAACTACAAAACCTAATGATGAATTAAATCCAAAGTACTGGAGCAGATCTATAAAATAAACTCAAAACTGTTTCATCCGAAGACATTTTCTCATCCTGTTAGGATTTGCTTCTGCGCGTATGAGCAGTAAAACCTGCCTAGTGGTCATGAGGGGAGAATGAATCCTCGCTCTTGTGGAGACCTATAGCGTTTCATTCTGATAATCGATTTTAAAAGCCGTTACAAAATCCGACGCGCGTCGTTTACTTCACAGCACAATCCAGCTGCTGCTGCTGCGGTCATGGCGGCCTCTAAATTTGGAAACAGTCGTGATGCGCGTCGCCTTAACCGGTACAGACTGGTTTGGGGAGGGGGGTGAAATACCGGGGTGGAAGCTGTTATTAACTCCCTTACTACAGCAATATATCTGTAAAGGATATCCATACGGGTTTGGTTAAGAGTCTTAATATTTGTGTAGCCATTTAGTGCGTGGCTGAATCGGCCATAACTAATTGCAGACAATATTCTCGTAATGTTTCATGTAATGAGCAAATAGCGTCGTCATTTCTCAAGGTATGCTGAAGCCCCTGAAGGTCGTTTCGGTGTAGACTGTGAGATCCGGCCGATTGTCCTTGAGCTTTGAGAGGATGGGGAGTTTTTAAAGAAGATGACGGAAGAGAGGAAAGATTGGCAAGAGAAGGCGGAACAAACTGGTGTGCCCGGATACACGATAACGGCTCGCCCGCACTGCAGATTAACTCTTGAGTCACTGAGGATGCTCAAAGCCGGTGAGTAAAATTCATCACATCATCTTTTCTACACTTCTGCTCATGCTCAGGTGTGTGAATAGGTACATACGTTTCGTTAGTCGTTCTGCATTAGACAGAGCGCGCCGGTGCAGGGGTAGCTGTATCATAGAGGTGAGATTCCTGGTGCAGTTTTGTCAGTCCTCCGTCAGTTTTCACCTTTGTTTTGGCTTAATGACATAAGATACGTGTTTTGTACATCCAAAGCTAGAATATCTCGGTGAGAACATTTGCGCATGTTTGCGCATTTGGTCACTGACTCGTGCGCTCAAACCATGCTCTTTAGTTCAGCACCAGAGTCTGGACAGCTCCGGTCCTTCAAATTGACAATCTGCTTTAGGTCCTTATCTAAAATAATAGTGTTGTCTGTAAAACAGTGTAGCTACAGAAAGAACCCTGCTATGCATCTCACAGGACGATTTGAAGGCTTACAGTGAACCTCCAAAAACTTAAAGGTGCCCTAAAATGAAGTGGCAATAGGCTATGAGTGCAAGTGGCATTTCAGCAAAATCATGAAGTTAACCTCACTCAGTTTAGCATTGTCCAGAAATAATGCATAAAGATGTGGGGAAAAATAATCAAGCCATACTATCTCTCTAGACAAAAACTGGTAGTAGAATGAGTTCTACTGAAAAGTTCAGTGACTTTCAACATGGCCCTGTCATAAGACCATGGGCAAAAATCTCTCTTCAATCATTGTAAACATAACTATATAATTTTACATAATGTATATTATTGTGTATTGAACAAATACGTATGCAAAAACTTGCATAAGGCAGAACATTTTGTAGGCCTGTGGTGGCCCAGCGGTTAAGGTAATGGACTATGGACCAGAAGGTCTAGGGTTTAAATCCCACTTCTGCCAAGGTGCCACTGTTGGGACCATGAGCAAGGTCCTTAGCCCACAGTTGCTTAGGTTGTAAGACTGTACCAGTTGTAAGATCTTCCAAATGCTGTAAATGTAAATTTTCATCATATGCTTGAGTGTTGACTCAGATATGAGAAAGATATAAGAAGCAACAAATGTGAAACAGTGAAATGAGAAAGTCACTGAAGGTGAAGCATATTGAGCTGAACTAAGATAGACAGAGAAAAGGAGAGTTGAACAGTCAAACCTGAAAAGTGTGAGCTGTGAACACTGGAGGGAAAACTGTAAGAAGCTAGAGATTGTAAAACTAAGAGAGAGTGAATAGGATTTGGATAGAAAGAAAGTTTATTTCTGTTCCCAAAATAATTTTGCGAAAGGAAGGTAATAATAACTGCTAGTACTGCAAGAAGACTATCTTCAAATTCTGGTCTTTTTCTGGTCTTGCATACTATTAAAATTTTTGCATTTCTTTCTGCACATTTTAATGCTGGAGCAAGCCACTGCCAGATCATGCTGGATCAGCCACTATTGAGCTATAGTCTAAAACTATTGATTTTGTTAAAGATATGCTGGAACAAGATTGAGGATGACTTTGTGTACATGTGTGTAATAGAATAATATAGAAAGAAAGAAATGAGAATGAATAGGAGCTTGAATTAGCAAGATAATGTTTGTAGTTGTTGGAAGAAATGGAGAAGAAACATTTATCTAATATGTATCTGAGTTTGGGTAAACTTGTGGTCTCAGCCTCAGTTTGTTGGGTTATTTCCTTTACCTCCCATCTTGAACTGGAGATAACATTTTGAGTTCCTCGTTGTTGGCAGACACCAGTTTGGGAATCAGTCCTTTGTATAATTTCCCAGTTTTTTAACAAGGGTTCTCCACATAGGTTTGTATACTCCAGTTGTCACTGCAGGGATGCCTTCATAAAGCACACACCCCTGTACAGATGAGATCCTCAGACTGAGTCTCACACACCGAGCACCGGGTCTCCTTTCTATTGTATTTTAATATTTGCCAGAACAATGATGTATAATAGAGGTGTACACAAAAGTCATGGTTTGGTCTGTTTTTGGTAGGGTGAAAACAAGACATGCAAAACATGACATTTCATTTCATTTATTACTTTGTAAAAACATAAACTTGGAAACAGGGACAAACAGTCCATAATTTCCTAAACACACGAGGAATGCACATAAAGACACGTACCTGTCTCTCTCAAAAAACAGACATTTATTCATTTAATTTTAGTAATTGCTCAGAATTTTATTTTCACTTTGATGTTGAGGACTGTGCAGTGTAAATGAAGGTGTAAAAAGTTAGATTGCACTTACAATTAAAATTTCAGCCTGTAATGTAAGAACATGTGAGGGTTTGATAGGATATGGTGACTATCTATAGGAGAAGTACAAACATTGTGTGTGTAAAAAAGAACAAAGAACCGCTGATGTAATGGGAAAGTACTCCAATTATCTGACAATCTCCCCAAGCACATTTTACAGCTGCATGCACAACATCACAAACATCTGGATGCAAGAAGCCGCTGCTTTAGGTTATAATCATGATTTCCAGCACATCTTTTACTTAAGAGCTCTTATCTTATCATTTCTGTAATAGTGATCAGACTGTCCTGCAATGGATTGTTGCCCTTTTCATGGTGTAGTGTTTAAGATGAGGATTGTAAGTCACCTTTGACACTGTCATGCAGGGGCACCATGTCAGACAAGCAGTACTTATGACTTGAGGAGCTATGGAGACATAAAGGAACGGGGAGTCTCCTGGTGAGATGAACACAGATAACACGTACAGCATCCAGGGGCCATGGCAGAATCCAGAATCTGCTAAGAAGCTGGCATGTAATGGGATCATGCCTGCTTGTCACCACAAGGGTTGGGAGCTCTCAGTTTGCTGCTCAAAATCAACAGGCAGACCTCAAACGTCAGAGTTCCTTAAGGCTGGGTCAGTAGCAAACGTCTGACCAGTAGTGCCCCTATGTGACAAAAGCCAATCCCCAGCAAATAATTGCAGATGTTTATGGTAAACCATACCAAAGCAAAACAAAGCCTCCTGTTTTATGCTTGCTTATCCTGGTCAGCATCAGGGCTGATGGCCTGGAGCACAGACAGAAGTTCACCTTGGACAGTTTACCAGTCCACTGCAGGGTTACATAAATGTATCTCCTAACCTTCAGATTGCAAGCCTCATCTGGGATTTGAATCCACACCCTCAGGACATGCTGTTTCCGGCAGCTGACTCTTACCATCCAGCCACGGGATGTTAGTGACTGTGACAAGAAAGCTTTTAAGTTGTCAAGACCATTTGTGACCATTTGCCTTTGCTGCAGCCGACCTCTGCACTAGAGTCCTGTAATTAGAGTCCAGTAAGACTCAGAGTCAGAGGGGATATGGAAAGGGTCCTTCACAAGCAAGGCCAGCTTCAGGAGTGACAAATAATGACTCTGCTGAAATTCTACTTGATCCATCAACACAGCCTTTTCCATATGACATCACTGGTTTCACTGTGACAAACTAGAACCAGAGGGGATGTGGGAAGGGTTAGTTATGTCACAGGATTCCCAGATGGTGTTTATTTAACTTTCTACATGATGACCTCCTCCTACACAAAGTACAGCAGTGTTAGTTATTTGAAAGATTTCTCTCCTGATCTGTTCGCACTTAACCTGTATGCTGTTTGTTTTGCAGCTGTTTCTGAGGAAGACCTATGAGAAAGCCTGCCACGACTGAAAAGAACCCTTCCACAGTTTTACACTGGGACGCCCTTCATTCCACAAGAGCCAAAACACAGCATTAGACAATACCACAAGCAAGGCCACCTTCAGGAGAGCCCAGTAATGGCTCAGGTGTAATTTTCCTTGTCCGTCTTGATCCATCAACGCAGCCTTTTCCATATGACATCACTGGCTACACTGTGACCAACAAGAACCCTCAGAAAAGAAGGTGGCTGGATTGAAGCTGTTCAAGGTGCTCGTTCAGTCAGGTGTATCGTGGGTTTAGCTGAGGCCAGGCTCCAGTTGCCGGATGCAGAACCTCTTCGAGCAGAACTTAGACATGGCTACGGCTCTGCTCGCGGGGGAGAAGCTGAAGGAGCTGATCATGCCTGGCTCCACACAGGATGAGAAGGGTGGTGCACTGGCTGGACTCATGGTGCAGCTCAAACTGGAGCTGCCCTTTGACCGGGTCGTCACCATCGGAACGGTCATCATCCCCATCCTGTTAGTCACGCTGGTCTTCACACGAAACTTTGCAGGTTGGTGCTTTTGATGAGTTTATTTAATTACTAGATCTGTAGAGGATTTTAAACTGGGATATTTATTACATAGTACATGCTGTCCTAATGCTCATACTAAAACTCATTCCGAAGTTTTTCTGTTGCTTGTAAGATGTTAAGATCAACAAACTCATTCTTTTCCCATTTTATATCAAATGCATGTATGTACTTCAGATATTTCAAGCTACTTAACCTCTAGAGACCTCATTACCCTCCTCGGAGCTCAGATTTTTTTTATGTATAAAAACTGAGCATCGTCTTTGAAAAGGAGGTATTTTTGTTTTTGTGAAAATCTCAAGAATGTCTACAAATGGGGACTGAGTAAAGCAGAATGAAGTATGAGGAGCAGCAAACCCAAAACATCATGTCTTCATGTGGGGACGGCGAGGTCTCAGGAAGTTAACACACATTCTGTTGAGTGGGTAACACACTGACAAAAGCAGTGGGCCTAAGACCAAGCCTTGTGGAACACCAAATTTTACAGAGAACTCACCATTTACTTTTACCAAATAAATGATTACCCTAATCCCAACAAGATTCTCTAGCATATCCAGAAGAATACAATGATCTATGTTACTGCCCTTAGCTGCATTAAGTTCATATCATACAAAAAGTTGGGACAGTATGGAAAATGAAATTTAAAAAAAAGTATTCCTTACATTTACTTTGACGTTTATTTAATTGCAGACAGTATGAACCAAAGATATTTAATGTTCTTACTGATCATTTCATTTGTTAATAAACATACATTCCTGCATTTTGGGTCTGCGAGACATTCCAAAAAAATTGTGGATGGGGCAATTTAGGGCCCAAAATGAAAATAAAAATAAAAATATGAAAATGATGTGATTTCAATCAGGTAATGTCAACAGGTGATTGTAATCATGATTTGGTACAAAAGCAGCATCCATGGGAGTCTTCAAGGAGCAAAGATGAGCAGATGATCTCAAGTTTGTCAACAAATGTGTGAGAAAATGATTGAAATGTTTTAAAAACATTTTCCTCAAAGAGTAAATTTCAGTCCTAGCTTTTCTAATTCTGCTTGTTTTGCTTTATCTTGTTGAAAAATGCATGGACGTCTTTGGAGGTCCAGGAAGTTGATGTCTTGAAGGTAGCTTATGTGGCTTTAAAACCTCAGTGTACTTTTCTGCATTAATGCTGCATCTCAGAAGTGTAAATGACACAACCCAATACTATCACAGACCCTGGCTTTTGGACTTGTTGCTGATAACAGTCTGGATGGACATTTTTGTCTTTGCTTCGGCACTCACATCTTGTGTGATTCCATAGATACGGGTTTCGCAGCTGTGCTCTGACACTGTTTTAACATCATTATGATAGATCTACAATTTAATCATTCCTAAGCTTAGAATTATTTAATAGTGGCTTGATAACAGCTAGTTTGAAGACTTTATCCAATATGAAGGGACAAGTTAATATTACTGTCACTTCTCTAGGCATTCCCTGAAGTGAAGTATAGCTATTTTGTCTGAAACACAAATTGTTGTGAGCGAGTGTTTAGTGAAATCAGTTCAGGAGTTTGAATTAGGGCAAATGATTCCAGATATTCTTCTGATTAGATTAAATTGGCTTCTACATAATTACTTACCAGATTACTGAGGATCCTGTTGGGTTGAGGACCTGTGCTTCCATCAACGTCTTCAATGACTGATTATTACTGATTATTTTTCTTAGTGGAGTAGTGGGATAGTTGCTAGTACGTCCCTGTAGCAGTTCATACATTTGAAATGGCAATTACACTACTACTAAAAGGTACTGGCAGGGATAAGTGTGCAGAGCTGATTGCGTGTGGGACCTCAGTGGAGAAACTAAAGAGAAGGGAGAGTTTGAGAGGGAGGAGGAGAGAGTGTAAGGGAGAGTTCAGGCTGAATGCTGAGTCAGTTTGACTGTGCTATAATTCAGCAGAGCCACCACATAGGTAGGTAGAACCAGAGGAAGAGGATGGTGAGACTCCAGATGGACTACTGATAAAACTGTTAAAGAGAGTCAGCTTCAGAACATAGCATAAATAATCTCTCTCTCCCTCTCTCTCTTTCTCTCTCCTCTCACAAACTATATATATAGTTTGTGAACCCTTTAGAATTTTCTATAAAGAGAACCCAGTTAAACAAATGAGACAAAAATATTATACTTGGTCATTTATTTATTGAGGAAAATGATCCAATATTACATATTAGTGAGTGGCAAAACTATGTGAGCCTTTGCTTTCAGTATCTGGTGTGACCCCCCTGTGCAGCAATAACTGCAATTAAACGTTTCCTGTAACTGTTGATCAGTCCTGCACACCGGCTTGGAGGAATTTTAGCCCATTCCTCCATACAGAACAGCTTCAGCTCTGGGATGTTGGTGGGTTTCCTCACATTAGCTGCTCGCTTCAGGCCCTTCCACAACATTTTGATTGGATTAAGGTCTTTGACTTGGCCATTCCAAATCATGAACTTTATTCTTCTTTAACTTTATTATTTAACCATTCTTTGGTAGAACAATGTCTTGATGCATGACCCACCTTCTCTTGAGATTAAGTTCATGGATAGATGTCCTGGCATTAAATCCTACTAAAAAGACGCATTGAAGTTGTTCTGGTGGCTCATGTTAGCTCACCACCTTACTAAGACACTTCCTCTAGTCTTTGTATTCTGCTGCATTTTCCTGAACTGAGAATATGCTCCAATTCATAACCGCATAAACATACTCATGTGGGTGTAAAGAGGGTATGCTTCTAGAGCAGAAAATAGCTGTTTTGTATCTCAGGAAGTCTCTGTATTGTCGTGTTTAGGTTTGATTTTCATTATCATCATCATCATCATCTTTTCCGCTTATTCATTTCAGGGTTGCAGTGGCAGCAGGGCAAGCAAACCTCTACCAGCTCACCCTGGGGAATCCCCAGCTGCTGCCAGGCCAGCTGGGAGATATAATCCCTCAAGCGTGCCCTGGGTCTGCCCCCGGAGCCTCTTTCCAGTTGGTACACCTTTAGTGGGAGGCGTCCAGTGGGCTTTCCAAGTCAAGGTGGCCTTGTTGTGGCAGAAGGGTTTATGTAGTCTAATGATCTCCAGGTGTCGTCTGGAGCTGAGAGCTCCCTGTAGGTTCTCCCAAGGCGAACAGGTCTGGAGTGAAGATCTTGACAAACAAGATCCAAAGGACCTAACCTTGGAGCCAGGGCTGGGTGTAGCATCCGTTGGCAAGCACCTGGTGGCCGGGCATCCCACGTAACCCAGCCAGGCTAAGTCTGAAATGGCAACGTGAAAGGATCATGGGGACGCTCCACCAGCAAGGTCCAGAGTAAGGGTGCAGTTCACTGGCGGGGGCAGAGGGGCCCCTGGTGGAATGGACCTTTGCGAGGTTTTGTTTTGTTAAACTTAAATCTTCTAAACTCATGGGCTCCTTTATTCTTTCTTTCAGAGGAATCAATATACTGTTACACTCCGCACAACTTCACAAGGGACCAAGCCCTTTATGCAAGGGGTTACTGCTGGACAGAGTTACGTGATGCTATGCCTGGTGTTGAGGCTGGACTACGGCCCTCGCTGTTTGAGCACAAGTTTCTGCCCTATGCTCTTCTGGCATTTGCTGGTATCATGTACATCCCAGCACTGGGATGGGAGTTCCTTGCCTCTACTCGCCTTACCTCTGAACTCAACTTCCTCCTCCAAGAAATCGACAACTGCTATCATCGTGCAGCTGAGGGCCGAGCCCCCAAGATCGAGAAGCAGATCCAGTCCAAAGGCCCCGGAATCAGTGAGCGTGAGAGGCGTGAGATCATTGAAAATGCAGAGAAAGAGAAGAGCCCGGAGCAAAACCTTTTTGAAAAATATCTGGAGCGACGAGGCCAGAGTAACTTTTTAGCCAAGCTGTATCTAGCCAGGCATTTGGCCATCATCTGTCTCAGTTCAATTCCCATCACGTACCTGAGCGCGTACTACGCTCGTCAGCGGCAGAATGAGTTCACCTGCATGCTAGGTGAGCCACCGGACATCAGCAGCATCCCTGGCATGCGCCTGACAGTGAACTGCAAGCTGCCGGCTGTGCAGCTCCAGCGCATCATGGCTGCTGTGGATATTGCGCTGCTCTGCACCATGAACCTCATCATTTTAGTAAACCTGCTACACCTGTTTGTGGTGCGCAAATCCAACTTCGTCTTTGACAAGCTGCACAAAGTCGGCATCAAGACGAGACGGCGTTGGCAGAAGTCCCAGTTTTGTGACATTAACATCCTGGCCATGTTCTGTAACGAAAACAGGGACCACATCAAGTCTCTGAACAGGCTGGACTTCATTACCAACGAGAGCGACCTGATGTATGATAACGTGGTGCGACAGTTGTTGGCTGCGTTAGCTCAGTCTAACCATGATGCCACACCGACTGTTAGAGACTCGGGGATCCAGACTCTTGACCCCAGCCTGGATCCTTCTGTACTGGGGGTTGGAGAGATAGGAATAGAGGCAGTAATCAAAAGACCCCGTAAGAAGATGAAGTGGATCCCAACATCTAATCCTCTACCACAGTCTTTTAAGGTAAGCAACCATGATTAGTATCACAGAAACCACTACCAAGCCCTGAGATGGAATGGCTCTCATCCAGGGTGTAATTTCACCTGCACACATTGTGTACTGGGATAGGCTCCAGACCAGGGGTGGTATGAGACCCACTTTACAGGGGCATGTGCCAGGCTGGGGTAAAACGGCTAAATAAAGAGGTAAGTGCAACCAGCGCTGCCCTAAGAAAGTATTTCAATAACTGAAACTCCAACCTGCAACTCCCAATGGAACTGTTCTGGGCTCCCAACCAATAACTAAATCTCACCTATCAAATTGCAAGCATCTTCTAAGACACATGTAGCCACTGCCACGTTGTAGCCCAATGCAGTTCATGCAACATCATTGGGAAGATCAATATGTTTGAGTAAGGGTACTAACTGCTCCCTTTGATACATGAAAGCTCAGAAACACCATAGCTTTGCAAGTGTTATTCTGAACAGCAGAAAAAAGGCATCCTTTCAGCCCCCCATAGAGTTGGATGAATTATGCCTTTCAGGACCCCCAGCCAGAGATGGCCAAGACTTCTTTAATGCTTCTAAAACAACACTGGGATGAACAATTCCTTTATTGATCTCTATTTACAGTGGGGCAAAAAAGTATTTAGTCAGCCACTGATTGTGCAAGTTCTCCTACTTAGAAAGATGAGAGAGGTCAGTAATTTTCATCATAGGTACACTTCAACTATGAGAGACAATATGAGAAAAAAAAATCCAAGAAATCACATTGTAGGAATTTAAAAAGAATTTAATTGTAAATTATGGTGGAAAATAAGTATTTGGTCAATAACAAAAGTTCAAATCAATACTTTGTAACATTAACTTTTGTTGGCAATGACAGAGGTCAAAGGTTTCCTGTAAGTCTTCACCAGGTTGGCACACACTGTAGCTGGTATTTTGGCCCATTCCTCCATGCAGATCTCCTCTAGAGCAGTGATGTTTTGGGGCAACACGGACTTTCAACTCCTTCCACACATTTTCTATGGGGTTGAGGTCTGGAGACTGGCTAGGCCACTCCAGGACTTTGAAATGCTTTTTACAGAGCCACTCCTTCGTTGCCCGAGAAGTGTGTTTGGGATCATTGTCATGCTGGAAGACTCAGTCCACGTTCCATCTTCAATGGCTCTCACTTATGGAAGGATGTTTGGCTTAAAATTCTCATGATACATTGGCCCTTTTCATTTTCCCTAACCGGATCAGATCGTCCTGTCCCCTCTGCAGAAAAACAGCCCAGAGCATGGAGTTTTTCCTACCCCCATGCTCCCAGTAGTATGTGTTTTTGGATGCACTCAGCATTCTTCTGCCTCCAACACGACGAGTTAGTTTTACCAACAAGTTTATTTTTTGGTTTCATCTGACCACATGATCTTCATCTCCAGTCCTCTTCTGGATCATCCTAATGCTCTCTGGCAAACTTCAGAAGGGCCTGGACATGTACTGGCTTAGCAGGGGACACGCCTGGCACTGCCAGGATCTGAGTGCCTCTCGGCGTAGTGTTGTTACTGATGGTAGCCTTTGTTACGTTGGTCCCCGCTCTCTGCAGGTCATTCATCAGGACCCTCCGTGTAGTTTCTGGATTTTGCTCAACCGTTTCTTATGATCATTTTGACCCCACGGGATGAGATCTGCGTGGGGCCCCAGACCAAGACGGAGATTATCAAATAGTCTTGTAATGTCTTATACAATTGCTCCACAGGTTTGATTTATTCACACAACCTGCTTGCTATTTGTAGAGTCCTCTTCCCAGCCTGGTGCAGGTCTACAATTTTCTTCCTGTGTCCCCCTGCAACAGCCTTTGGTCTTGGCCATGGTTTGAGTTTGGAGTCTGAGTGTTTTGAGGCTGTGGGGACAGGTGTCCCTTTTTACAGATAACGATGTCAAACAGGTGCCATTAATACAGGTAACGGGTGTAGGACGAGAGCTTCTTAAAGAAGTGTTACCAGGTTCTGTGAAGCCAGAAATCCTGCTTTGTTTTTGGTGACCAAATACTTGTTTTCCACCATGCTTTACAATAAAATTCTTTAACCATCCTACAATGCGATTTCCAGGATTTTTTTCTCATTTTGTCTCTCATAGTTGAAGTGTACCTATGACGAAAATTACAGACCTCTCTCATCTTTCTAAGTAGGAGAACTTGCACAATCAGTGGCTGACTAAATACTTTTTTGCCCTACTGTATACTATTTTTAGATAATATAAAACACTGAGCTGTCCATCCCATCATTGCAAGGGTGCAAATGCATTCATAAACATTAATTTGTGTCTTTGTTTTGTTTGTCCAGGAACCTCTAACATTGACTCGGTTGGAAAATAGTATAAAAGCAGAGAAACCTAAACCTCAGCGTCGGAAACCTGTAACAGACGGCTTCATTGCTCCGCTACAGGACAGCAAGAGCACACAACACCCTCCTAAAGGTAAAATCCAAATGCTTAGAAAATAGCATACAAGAACATTGTTGTCCAGCAACTCAGGTTTGAGTGCATGTGTGGGGTTTGCATGTTCTCCCTGTGTCTGCGTGGGTTTCCTCCAGGTACTCCAGTTTCCTCCGATATTCCAAAGACTTGTGTTAGGTCGATTGGAGTCTCTAAAGTGTCCCAGGGTAAGTGTGTAAGTGTGTATATGCCCGTCGTGCAATGGACTGGTGTCCTGTCCAAGTTGGTTTCTGCCTTGTGCCCTGGGCAGCTGGATAAGTTCGGGCCCCCCAAAGTCCAGAAGTGAACTGAGCGGTTATGGAAAATGAATGAATGAATGAAGAACAACTCCTCACATAATTCTGTTTTGCCCTTTAAATGGTTTAAATGTTTATATATTATAATAATATATCTTTGACAGCTACAGAAACGAACAATGGGACAGAAAAGAAGCATAATCGTAACTTCTCCCTGGATGTTCATCCATATATGTTGACCATTCAGAAGCCTAAACCAGAGATGAACAATCCCCAGCCCCCGACTGTGAACCATCCTGTGGACACTGTGTACATAGAGGGCACACACACTGTAGTCCACGTCTCTTCTGCTCTCAGCGGTAATCTTTCACTTCTTTATGATGTCTTGGCATCCAAATTACACGTAATAAACATCTACAGTATATCTAGTGCTATAATAGACTTGTTAATACACTCATTGTCAAAAAACACACCAAGAAGGAGTTGTTGGTATCAAATGACACTACATGTATGAATGTAATGATGATACAGTATATGCAAGTCATTATAATATTAGAGCAAAAACATAAGTTTATTGGGAAAAAATTGTACAATTGAAAGAAGACTCTATAGTTATCCTGCTGGCTGCTTCTGGCCTGGATACAAGATGAGATATGGTTGGTCATGGAGGCATACAAGTTCCGTATGGTATCCTGTGGCACAGTTGTACACAGATGTTGCAGCTGGGCCTGTAGATCCTGCACACTCCTGTAGGTTGCCAAAGCTGGCAACAATGTCAAATAAACAACCATTACCACAAAATTACCAATTAACGATTGAAAGGGAAAGTGGAGGTAAGAGTGGAGGATGTAGAAGCCATTTAGAATTCGTCCAACTTTCTTTATGTTGCCTGATCCTGGGTTAGTTGATAGGGATTATTGGATATTGGAAATTGGGCCTTCAAAGTCACATTCTGAGAAGCTACCACTGTTTTAACCTTGTATTTTTTTAATGACCTTAATTGTGAAGCTGCTTGGGAAATTGGGGATCAGTGGTTAAGATTTTGGACATTGGAAGGTTAAGATTTAGTTAAATGCTGGCTCTGTTAGCTGAATTTATTTATTCTTAACCTTCAACATTTGTTTGACTCATTATAAGTCATATGATCCTGCTAAATAATGTACATACATGGCATACATTAGAATCCATGGGTAATGTCAACCCGAAATCAGACCATGGGACAGTATGTAAATGCAATAAAAGAAAAATGCTGTGTTTCTTGTTACTTTGACTAGTTTCTTTGGCAGACAGTATGACCCCACGATATGACATGTTTTTTTTCTGGTCAACTTCATTTAATTTGTTTCTAACATCCATTCCTGCTTTCCGGCCCTGGAACACACTCCAAAAAAAGTGGGAAGGGGGCAACTTAGGGCTTTAATGAGGTAAAAAAATAAATAATCATGTGCAAACAGATGTGTCCCAACAAGGTGTGTTTGTGACAAAGATGAATCTGCAGTTTGTCCACAAATATGTGAGAAGATTATTGAAAATCTGTTCCTCAAATACAAAATGTGAAAGCAATTAAAATATTTCTTCCTTCTAGCCGTAACATAATATCATTAAAATGAGTCAAAATTCAAGGAATCTGTAGACGATTGTTTTTTTTTTTTTTTTGGAAGAAATGTATGCCATGTGCTGCAGACCAAAGACAAGGACATAAATGGCAACCTACAAGTTCAAATGCTTTAACGGTCCCAGTTTTGCAGCCTGAAATGCATGAATTAGATGTTAGTAACAAATAAATGAAGTTTGACCAACAAACATGAATTATCTTGGTTCCCATCCTGTCTGCAATGAAAGTCAAAGTAAATGTAAGAAATCTTTTTAATTTTTGTACTACATTTTTCCCTACTGACCCAACTTTTTCCTGTTTGAGGGTTGCAATTGAAGACTTATTAACTAAAACCTACATCAAAATGAATTTTCCAACTTCATTCCTCCCTTTTAGAAAAAATTGACCCTCCCCTCGTCCCAAGTCCCCACTTCTGCGTTTTCCACAGCGACCTTATCTACTACCTCATACATGAACGGAGGAACGCCTAGTTTGCCTCCTCATGACTCCCCCAAGACCCTGGAGCCTCTCAAAGCGAACCCAGACCCTGAGAGCACGTCTGCATCCTATAGTTGCAACCCCTCTCACCCGCTGCTCAGCATCCACCACACACTGTACGAGGAGGAGGAAGAGGACCAAAGCCTCAGCGACAAACTGGTGGAGCAACCTGGCGAACTTATCACCGCTGGAGAGTGCTAAAGACAAGCGGACATTCAAAACCGAGACGTTAAACACATTTCACTTTTTTTCATAGGTCTTAGGAGGGTAAATTGTGTGCCAGCACTGCACCGACCACCTCAAGAACCACCTTGTATGGAGCACGATATCCTACCCTACCTTATCACCTACTGTGCTTTAGGTGAAAACAGTGTGGACAGACTTTTGCACTGTACACCAGCTAGGAAAAGGGACAGAACTGTTGTCGAATGCACATACATGCATCTCAAAAACTATCCTTTACAAATGGATAACCAGATATAATGAAACATATCAGTAAAACGTTCATTAGGTGCAATCACCGGTGCTTACTCAACTGGATGAGTTCCTGAATGAAAAACGAGTAAGAACGTCTCACGTCAGTTCACGTCTCATATCAACACATTTGACATTTTTTCGTCGTGTCACTATGTTTGAAATTCCTTGTAGACTTTACCAGGTATCCAATGCAATATAGCCTATCTGTTCTTCAATTATGCAAAGGCCCCAAATCCTTGTTGCAATAATAGACATATTCCAATATTCATATTGTATATACTGAACATAAAAACATCATTTACAATCTAAGGGTGATTCAAGTCATGTGGCCATGACTGAGTAGCAGGGTGATTTTGTCTACAACCTACATGTGCATGTGTTGAGTGTTGACCACACATTCAGGCCACAATTGTGGGGATTCTCATTATGACCTAGCCATCATAATGAATTCTAAGAAATGTTTAGTACATTTCAAAGGGCATCATCAGTAACTGTATGTCATTGTAATTTCTACTCGTTAATTGGAAAACCTGGAGTTGTATAGAAAAGCCTCTCCAAGCACAAGCACCAGCTGACCTCTTGTAAAGAAGGTCAATCAGTACAATGAACTCATGGATTTCTGTCACATGGTCTTTAAATATCCCGCTTGCAGTAATTGCAATCCATATATATTCTCCCATCATTGAATTGGATTGTGAATATAAATCATCCACAATGTTTCCAAAGTCCATAAGTAATACACTACATGACCAAAAGAATGTCGACAACCCAGTTAAACTAGTGAATTCAGCTATAACTTAATGTTAAGGTGTAAAACTCAACCGTGCAACCATAGACTTTCCATGGATTGAACTTTGCTTGGTGAACTTTCCTCATGGCACAGTCAGAGGAAGCCATTTTTCATCACACATAGTTTACCTTTTATTTATTATATAATATTTATATACAATCCAAGCAATTGTGGGTTAAGGGTCCTGCTCAAGGACCCCACAGTGGCAGCTTAGAAGAGTTGGGATCTGAACCCTGGACCTTCTGGTCTGTAGTCCAGCACCTTAACTGCTATGCTACCATGGTCCCAAAACAATTCACATTTAGCAGACGCCCTTATCCAGAGCGACCTACAGTTGATACAATCGTACAATCCAGGCAATTGTGGGTTAGGAGTCTTGCTCAAGGACCCAACAGTGGCAGCTTAGAAGAGTTGGGATTTTAAATCCTTGACCTTCTGGTCCATAATCCAGTACCTTAACCTCTAGGCCACCACAGTCCTCGTTTATGCCCTGTTATAGTATCACCATGCAGTGGGGACAGAACTAATTTGCATCACATGTTGTAGATTTGGTCCTCAGCCCAAGGAGCACCAAGACTCAGAACCCACCTGAGCGTTCAGCTGGCGTATTTAATGGTGCCAAGAAACCAACCACTGGACTCAAACCTCAGCCTCTGCCTAGCCAGAGGCTCCGGAGACTCAGTGCTCCTTTGAGATGGGGGCCACATGACACATGATGCAGACCAGGAGTCAAAGTTTGTACCGTGAAGTAGAAATGTCTACAACAGTTCAGCCATATCTCTGTATAGCACAAGCTCACAAAATGGACCTCAGAGTGTCGAAATGAGCAGCCAGTTACAACACTTACACACACTACCGAGTTCCGCACTCTCTGTGGAAGCAGCATCGCCTACTAATCAGAACTGGGATTCCCTGGCTGATCAGCCACACACCCGGCTTATAGGTCTCACATTGGACAATGGAGCAATAGAAAAATCCTATTTGAATTTCCCATATTTTAACCCTATAGTTCCTGGTCAGTGGGTGTGGAGGGGTCCTGATCCAAAGCCTAACTCACAGAACACAGCATTGGGACATAAGCATGTCCTAGATGAGACTCCAGTCCATAGCATGGTTGAGAGGGGTCAGTGTTGAGCCATGAGTCTGCCTTAAGGTACCACCAGGAGTCGAAATCCGGTCACGTTCCAAAATGTACTGGAAAGTCTTTTAAGAAAAGTGGAGGCTTAATGTATCAAATGGGGAACTATATTAATGTTGTTTTGCAATGTAATATTCAGGTGCCCCTTGTCCACAAACGTTTGGTCATGTAGTGCATCTGTGACTACAAGTTCGACCCAACTCAAGCATTTCCACGATGACAGCACACTTTCACGAAAACGTGACTGTACCAAAATGCACAGAGACACTTTTATTCTGTATTATGAATATTATTCACTGTCTGAATATAATAATGAGTGAGGCACTGTTCTCTACTGTCACTGTTACAGTTTGGTAAAGACAGACTTAGAAGTGTCAGTAGTATCCTTGTAATGCAGTCCAAAGGATTCTAGAAAAACATCAAGAATGTTGCGTATATTTAAAGTTCAAATGAATTATATACTGCATGTCATGATCACACACAACAACTATTAGGAAATAGAAAGAGAGACAAAAATAATGCACCACGAAGAAGTTGTTGGAATCGAATGTAACTTTAAATGTGTGAATGTAATGAAAACATATGTAAGTGATTACAATATTAGAGCAGAAGGATGTTTGATTGGGGAAAACTGTACAATTTAAAGGAGGCTCTAATTACCTTGTTGGGCCACCTCTAGCCTGGATACAAGATGAGATACGGTTGTTCATTGGAGGCATACAGGTTCCATATGGTATCCTGCAGCACATTTGCCCACAGATGTTGTAGCTGGCGTGTAGGTTGCTGAAGCTGGCATTCCATAAATGCTCGATTGGCAATAAATCTGGTGATCAGGCAGACCAAGGAAGTGTTGCAATTTGGCGGAGAAATTTCTGAGAAACCCGTTCTATGTGTGGATGAGCATTATCCTGCTGAAAAATGCCAGTTGGAAGCCCTATCATGAGAGACAATGCATGTGGATGTCCTGCACATAACGCTGAGTTGTTAGTGTCCCTCGTATCACTACTAGTGTTGACTGACTGTCAAATGTGATGGCTACCCAGATTATCACACCAACAGCTGGGGCAGTGTCGCTCCACAACAAAGGCAGGATTGAAGCGCTCACCATGAGGCTTCTACACTCTAACCCGATCATTGTCAGAACCATCATTGACAGAACCTGGATTTGTTGCTAAAAACAAAACAGTCCATAGTAGTTGAGGTTTCTCGTTCACGACACAATTGCAGATGAAGGCAATGGTGCCTGGCTGTGAATGGCAGGACACGTAATGGATGCCGTGACAACAAATTTCCTTCTGCTATGCGCCTGGAAATGGTCCGAGCAAAGACAGGGGTGTGTAGTGAAGATCCCACCTGTGTCTGGATGATGGACAAAAAACTGTGGGACCTGTTTGTGCTTGTCGGCAGATCAAACAATCCTCTCTACTGGTGGTCTGTCTGGGCCTGTTCGCCATGTGTGCGTACCCTCATAGAACCAGTGCTCCCAAAAGCTCCTAACAGATAGGTCAAGCTGGCCTAGATGGGTGGACAATCTGTTGGAACGACCATCCTGCTTATCTCAGTCCAAAGATTTGCCCCTCTCAGAAGTCTATCAACTGATGAAAATGTCTTTGAGTGCACCATAGAGGCAGGTCTAGTAGTCAACAATATCTCAAGATCTACACTACCCTCTGAGAGCCTTTTTATAGGGTAGCTGGGGGAAGCACTTTTACACCCTCTTGTGGCAAGACCCAGTGTCTAATCAGACCACACCTGTAATCATTTACATATCCAACTGGGACATGTATGCAACTGGATGCTGAGTTTTGCAGCAATCCGACATTTCTATCTGGGTGCGTTATTTTTTCAGCCCATTTTATTGACATTAAGCACAGACACACTCAGCTGCATTTAGACTATAAACTGTAGCTCAGATGGATTGTTTTTAACCTAGATCAGTGATTACACTGATTAGATATAATCGTAGATGTTCTTGCGTCAAAGATCTAACTCTGATGGGAAGAGTTATCACCTGGGGATGTCTGGAATGTATGTAGTCCCTGAACAAAAGCACTTTTAACAAAAATAAAAACTAACCAAACTTGACTGATTACTGTGAATTTCTCATAGGTATGCTATGAATCATGAAACACCAACCCGATGTGGTTGCTTTATATTCTGGAAATCTTATTTTACAAGGAATTTTTCATCTTCGGCTAGAAAACTTGACACAATGATACCAATGACTTTTATTTGTACGCATTACAGTTTACATTATATTTCTCACAGGCTATATTTCTATAAATATGTTTATGTTGTTATTACCAGCAGCACGGTTGTACAACAGTTAACGTCTGTGCCTCACAGTTCCAGAGTGCATTTGCCCTGCAAAAGACTGGCACCTTATCCAGGGGTGGTTCCTGCTTTGTGCCCTATGCTGCCAGTTAAGCCCCAGCCCCTAGCAACCCTGAATTTGATTTAAGTGTGTATGGAAAGGGGGTGAGCATTGTTACTCAAGCTATTTTTCAACAAACAAACCATTAATGAAATGGTATTTTTTTAGTGACAGGGACACAAATATAAGCATGCCCTGTACAGGATGCCAGTCCATAACAGGACAGGCAAGGGTGGAAACCCCGGGAGATTAACTGACCGACTGGCTTCCCATTGCTGGGACTTGAACAAGGGTTATTGTGGTGGTAGACTTGTGTATTAAACCTCGCACCACTTTAGCAGCAGGGTTTTGTTTCATTCTTTGCTTGTTTGGGCAGCATGGTGGCTCGGTGGATGGCACTGCTGCCTCTCAACAACAAGGTCCTGAGTTCAATCCCAGGGTGGAGTAGCCTAGGCCCTTTCTGTGTGTATGTGGGCTTACTCCTTCCTCCTAAAGACATGTGTGTTAGGTTAATTGATTATGCTAAATTGGCACTGACATGAGTGTGTGTGTATGTATAAATATATATATGACTGGTCTTGATGTAACCTTGTGTGTGTTGCCAAAATGGCCACTGATGATGATAGCGACATTAAATGTTTATTATTACCACACTTAGTTCCGACCCCACAACTGATTGGCTGAGAGACATTTTCCCCATGACATTATTGTTGATAATGGCACTCTGGCAGACGCTCTATAAGTATTACTCCGCGGCATACACACGTAACCTAGCCCGCCCTACAAAGCAGCCAGGTTATAATGAGTAAAACACTGCCGAAATTAAAGCTGTAATTAGTTTAAGCAATATATTGGTTTTGAAAACAATTAAAATTTAGAAGATGAAGCTACTAATGACCAACCAGAGCCAAAGGTTTATCACCTTTAGGATTTGGAAGCGCTGGAAAAGTGAAGCGAAGTCAGTCCTTTAAATCAAACGTCTCGAGCTCAAATGGATTCACAGCTGGACTGAAGAGCAACGAGACTGAAGATCAGTTTTAGTCCCATCAACAAAAATGACCTGAATCAGCTTCATCACTCACAAAGACGTCATTTGCTTGAGTTAAACTCGGCATCTTTCATAAAACACCATCCGCGGCTGATCGGAGCTTCGTTCATCTGACAGGTTTGATATATGTAAGTCCAGCTCTAACCCAGAGAAGCTGCTGATGCTCTGTATTTCTGCCGCCTTACATTTCTCACTGATAAGATTAACATTAAGAGCGTCATCATACAAATTTATAATCGTTAATCAAATGGGATCCTAGACTTTGATTATAACACCAGGATCTCACTCCGATTTTCTTCAGTCGATAGAACAGTGGATCTTAGTAACAGCCTGCCTAATAAACCCGACCCATTTTATTTGCTGAATGTAAATTAACTTTCTTGTTTAATAAATTAAACGTTTCCAATAGATATATTTGTGTTTATTGTCTGCATAATAAACAGTTATCAGTAAATTAATGACTGAAGGGCTTAGCCGCGGGGTAACGATAGAATGAAACTATTTTACCTCGCGGAAGGGTGATAAACAAATCGTTATTTCTGTCCTCTTTATCTTAAAATCTAACAATAAATGGCGATAACGGAACTGTGGTATAACATGAGATATTGAAAGCATCACACCCGTGCCAGTATCTCATGTTAAAGCACTCCCTCTCGTGTATTATTGCTTAAATAACTCGAGACATAAAATAACACAACTGTTTTTTTCTTCATCTCAAACCAGTATAAATAAGTGAGCCTATTTATGCGTGATTTGGAGTGACCTATATTTAACTTTATTATGTTTAAGAGTTATATGTTTAAGAGTTGATTTAATTTTTCGACGATTGTCACGGCACAACCGTTGCACAAACTGATATACCTTCTATTACGCAGAATGCCAAACTAACGATAAAAACTGTTGTAAACAACTGTACAAATATAGATTAAAGTATATATAAAAACTGTAATTCCAGTATTACCGGTAACCGCCATGAATACTACAATACCCATAATTCTTCAGGTATGAGCGGAACTTGAAGCGAGTGGTGTGTCGTAAGTTTTGTCGTTTCTTCTTTGTTACGATTTTATACGTGTCATTTGCAGTGATATTCAGTTTACTGGTGATTTACTGGACTGTCTAGATGATGGTTATTATTAAATTATCCGTGGCCAATATGAAAGAGTTTGTCAACTCAGGGATTGTTTCATTTTGCTAACTATAGGTCCAGGAGAAGAGTAAATACATGAAGGCATTTACTGTTAAGCAAACAAACTGGACTGATTAGATCCTTATTTTCAAAGATTTGTTTTTAAATCATGACAGAAATAAAGCTGCGTATCAGCCTGCTGCAGTTACGATGATACGTCACTAATCAGTCAAAAATAATATGGGCTAAGCTAAATGAGATTGGAATTTGAGTTAGCCGTGTGGCTATTTGCTAAGCTCGCTAACTTGCTTCAAATGAACGCTAGATCTATGAGTCGAATCCCTGTGTTTCTGGTGTTGAAAAAGGAGAGTCGGCTCGTAAGGTTTTAGAGTCAATCTCACCTTGATTGATTCGTGCACAGAAAATGACTCAACCATATAAACATGAATAATTTAGTGATCGGACAAGGCGTGCGCTTATCAAATACTGTTTAGTTTATTTTGCAAGATCTTATATCCTGTCAGTGGTTTTGTTTCTTGAGTGTTTCTTTGCGGATTCGACTCATTCCGTTTCTGACTCCTGCAATCAGGAATCGACTCTGAGCAGTCCTGCCAAATGCTGTCTATTTACTTAGCAAGTCAGCGTTGGTGTTTTACTGTTTCCGACTACACTGAACTGTCTGCTGGCCGTTTGCTTTCTAAAGTAAGACTTTTACATTACTACATATTTTCACAATTTAATTAAACGTTGAAAAATCGCTGAAACACTGGTTATTAACTATCAGCAAAACACGCTGCTGAATTCTGCTACCGGCCAGGACTGAACGTTGAATGATTGTACGAGGTAAATGCCGTTATGGTTATTCTGCGTTTAGGTTTTTTAACTTTTAAAACGCATGCGTTTTTAATGTAGTTAGCCTACTTATTGATTATGTTGCTCAGGTCGTTTGTTTAACTATCAAATTCAACTGCGACTGATAGTCTGTAACTATCCGGTATATCAGCTGGGTAAAGTCAAGGGATCAGTCCGAAACGACTCCACACTCCTTACACAGGTGCACTACACAGGCCCTGCAGTAATGCTCTTTACAGCCTACCAAGTGCACTACAGGTTTCGGTGGAACTATTTGGAATACAGCTCTGTTAAATACCCTATGTGGTCTTTTTTACCATATGTTAGACTTC
>JAJAGP010001198.1:0-194566 GCA_025084515.1 Ancistrus triradiatus | reverse complement strand
TGTGTTATTCACTGCAATTATATGGGTTAACAGTTTCAGTGAAGTTCCTACAATAATGAATTAATACCAAATAGAAAACAAACTGTTTATTGTTTTAAGTATTACTTATATAATGTGTTTTTTCTCTTCTAGGCTGTCTGTTTGAGAAGAAGCTGTGCTCCAGGGATCAGTTCTGTTCTGATGGTGAGTGATTGGGGAAATCGAGACTGACTGTGGCTAGAGGTTTGATAATGACCAAAATGAGAATCACAGTTATGTTGCTCTGTAATTCGGAATGATTCATTCAGTATTTGAGCAGTTTGAGACAAAATATTTGGATTGTCCTTCATTATAAACGAAGGAACAGTTGTGCACGATTAGCTTCGATTCCTTCTTTTGCAATATTGTACAAAGTACAGACTAAAGAGTTACTTAACAATAAAATAGTAATATCTTTCTGTAAATGACTCAAGTTGATGATAGAAATACTCAACAAACATTGTAAAAACGCTTAGTTTTAAAAGTTCATAGTGGTGACCATGTACAGCATGATTAACCACAGTAGCACTTAACACAGCCAGGAGGTAATTTAATCAATGAGTGCCTGGCTAAGCTCCGGACTATCAGTATTACCCAAACAGGAACAAGCAGTGCTTACCTCCATGTGCTTGTTGAGGTTTGACAGGGAGTTCTTAGGAGCCCGCTTTCCTCTTGGTTGGACAGTACACTAAATCTTTACTCCTAGAAAGGAATATG
This sequence comes from Ancistrus triradiatus, assembly GCA_025084515.1. Lineage (NCBI taxonomy): Eukaryota > Metazoa > Chordata > Actinopteri > Siluriformes > Loricariidae > Ancistrus > Ancistrus triradiatus. The sequence continues at coordinate 193,831 of JAJAGP010001198.1, read as the reverse complement.
CTTTAGGAATATGGAATATGAAAGGAAACTTCCTTCTTGAAAGTTCTGCTCCATAAATCAGTGGAGCGAAAGTGGACAGCCGAATGGTGAAACCTGGAAAAAAATCGCTATGAATGTGTGAAGTGCACACATGCATACTTATTTTTGATACTTGGTATCCGTGGTAACGAGCCTGTTTGAAAATGTAGTGAGGAAAAACTACATATTTTTGTTTTTAAATGTAGTATGTAAAAAGCAAAAAGGATTAAGCTACAGAAATAACCAAGGAAAGAACAGATATCTGAAACAAAATGCGTACCACTTCCGCTGATATTATAAACGAATTATAAACAATATCTTAAACTACGTGGCTTTTAAGGCTCGCTTTTCGTAATGTCACTCCCTGTTGGGTCGGATCAGCTTTGATCCGTGCTGCGTTCACACAGCAATGGAACCACAAAAGAGTTTGTTTGAAATCGGACGAGACCCTCCTCATCAGAGGGTCTCAGTCCGCTAGTTTGTTGCGCACCAAGGTTCGGTTAACAGCGTTCCCACTCGTTCCAAGGAACTGCGCTATTGGAGCAATAGCACCACGGTTCACGGTTCACACTTCGTCTGTTCTGCCGTGCTCATGTGGTGCTGCAATGTGGAGATCCTGGTTCTTGGGTTGGGGTCCATGGGTGCTTTCCAGCCAAGTCGAGCATCACGCATGCACAACTGGCCGTGTCCGAGGTAGAGGAGGCCAAAATGGTTGGGGGAGTCATCCCCAGTGATGAACCAGAGACCCCTGCAATTAACCGGCATCCCTTCTAAGATGGGCTTAAGCCTGCAGCCAGTGAATTCTGAGCTAGGCTCGAGACCCCCATGCAATGTTGGAATAATAAAAAGCTCCAAATAGTGCAACTGACCACGTTTTTAAATCACCACCTAACAAACTAACACACTCCTTATCCTGTGTAATTAATAAATGCTGCTGCCCAGGATAGGGAGGTGATCTAATCTGCTAGCCAACCGCCACAAAGACTCCCATTTGAGAAAAATATCAATCCAGTTTGGTAATAAATACATGAATACATTTGTCCTGACATTACAGACTTTTATGTTAGGCACCACAGTCACTTATCTGACTTTAGATAAGCCCAGTAATGCTGCGGTAAATGTTTAATCAATTAACGAAGCCAGAAATCGTGACCATGCTTAAAATATTCGCATTACCGCGCAGCCCTTGTGAGCACACTGGCATGTCGCTAACCTCCATGTCCTCATGCTGCACTTCCTGCTCGAAGATGATTTAATCAGAAGCTTCCTGCCTGCAGTCAGCTCGAGCCGGCCTGTGCATAACAGGAGACACACTTCATACGTACACATATGCACACTGTGTCTCACACACACATACTCACTGTTCAGTCACTTCCAGTCTCATCATTATTACCGGAGCTAATTCCTGATCTGTTTGGGTGTGGAGGATCATGTGCTCGAGGCTCTGTGTTTGTTCTGGATGAATGGGATCTGATATGTGAGTCTGTACTCCTAAAGCTGGAGCACCCCAGTCAGTGGCATGAGCCCAGCCCTCACTCCGAGGAGCACTGACTCTCAAGCCTCAATCTGCCAGAGGCAGGAACCAGAGTGGCCGAGTAGGTAGAACGCTGGTTTCCATTACTGAGGTACCTTGGTTCAACCAAATAGGACCAGCCTCTTGGCCCTCTGTATCATCTGTAATAAGGTTTGCCACGTGGCATGTTGTTTCCAGATGATTGTGTATGTCTCCAGACTCTCAAATCACTCCAGGGATGAGTTCCAGAGTCTCGGTGCTCCTGTGGGTGGGGGCTGGGTTGGAACTACGTATTGCATTAGGGATGATGAGCCTAATCTAGACGTCAACGAGAATGCAGTACTTAAAAAGGTACAGTACTGTTCTAAACCCTTAGGCCACCATGGCCTAAGATTTGCTGTTTTAGCAGTGGTATAATGACCATATATAACATATTGGCAAGGATCGGGTCCCAAAACCTTGCTTTCATCACTCCATAATCCTGAGCGCTTTAGCATATCTTAGCCTTTTTCACCCTGTTCTCCTTCTGAAAAAAAAGTTTCTTGGCTGCTACTCTTCCATAAAGTCCATTCCTGATTAAGGTTCTTCAGACCTTGGAAGGGTCAACTTGGCTTCCTGATGAAGCTGCCAGATGCTGCTAAATACTAAACACTTGGCACTGTAGCCTGTCAAAGCTGTTTCCATTTATTCTATTATTTCTTTTAATACTGCATACAATGTATTCTGTATTTTCTGGTTGTATTCTAATAAACACAATGATAAATAATTCTATTTGGTCATTATATCATTACTAAAACAATGGTATAGGGTGGCCTAAGAGTTTTGCACAGCACTGCACTAACAAGGATACAAGGAAGTAACATGATAGGAGGATCTACCAGAAAGATTTCGGTGCCATGATGTTATTCTGACGTCATTGATTGATGAGTGACAGGTGTGTAAAGGGTACAAATGTATATTAGGGAAAGCAGGACAGTGATTTATAATCAGGCAGGCTCCTGTGCTGCGAATAGCAAAACACAGGGTTCCTGCTCGCCCAGTATTCGCTATCCAACCCATTTTCCAGAACTCGTTACATTCATGTAACAGGGTGCGACTGCATTCAGCTTCATACCCATGATGCTCAGATATCCAAATATCATATAATCACATCGCTAATGCTGCACATTTATTAAGCTGCAGCGAGCGACTCCGTCCTCTACCTGCTCCATTCCTCTTGTTTTCTCTCCAACCCTGACCAAACCCCTCCCCTCACCGCCCGTCATCTCCATGGCAACCGTGACATCATCAAGCCCATTGCAACTTGGTGCATGCCTCCACAATCAGTGATGAGTCACTACCGAAGCTTACGCACAGGCTCCCTGTTTCTGCACACACACACACATACACACACACTGCATCCCTCACACATGCACAGGTGTGTGTGTATGTATACACATTACTGCTCTTACGCAAATGTCTTTAACACAGGGTCAGATAAACTCTACTTGCTCTTGGGAGACTGTAAGCATTCAAGATTCTGTGCTCTGAGTTTGATGAAAGTATGATGATATACAGTGGACCTGTTCATTTGAGAGAATAGATATAATGTAATGGGTATGGACCATTACAACAAGTACAACAGACCTAAAATACGGAACAGGGATTGCAGACCGACTAACGAGAGGTATGAGCCATTTAATGACCTCGTTATGTTCTGTGAAACAAAATGCCGACCGAAATGGACGTTGACCAGACATTACCATAGAGACAGTCTTTTTATGCTACTGAAATGCAAAGATACAGCTGAAAACACGAGTGGAACGCTACCATCTACACAGCATTCTCAATATTTATGGAGATTATAGCAACGTACTGTTGCAACCTTGTGTAGGTAAAACGCATCAATAGACATTATTAGGAACAACACAGAAGATCAGCCAGATGAACCAGAAATAAAACGATTTGTTTGATGGACCAAAGAGTCATTCACACAAACACGAGGAACTTCTCAAAAAGTCTCTAAGCACATCAACCGATCTAACTACTCACCATGTGGCCATGGGGTACAGGGGAGCAGTATCACCTCCTGGTCTTTAATGTAGTGGTTTGGCTAAAGTGTTTTAGTAATGACACGAATAGAGCACTGCATTTTTTGGATAAAAACGTATACTCATTTAAAATCAGTCTTGTAACTTCAGCTTAAAATAATGTAAAAGATATTGTAAGAACTACACTGACAAAATGTGGTGTTTAATTGTTACACCCAAAAAAGCAGGCTTTAGATTATTACTCTCTCAGTTCATGCACTGAGCTTAAATAGGTCTTCATTAATCTTTATAAGTGTCTATTTGGATGGTCCATATATAATAGCTCTGCAATGGACCAAATAAACCCTCCACCAGACTGATGGTAATTAGTTTAATAGTCATAAATAATAGTAAACATGTTATTCAGTGAGAATTACATCTGCATATACGCTGCGAGAATCGAAGGGCTCGTGTCAGGCCGTGTCCCAAACCACCGAGCGATGATTCATGTGTCTGATCTGCAGAGTGATTCTAATAACGTTACAGCTTCTCGTCAGCAGAGTCAAACTCCAGAATGATTTGATTTTTTCCCCTCCAGTGCTGTTTTTGTTACAGTAAAGAAAACCTGTGAGCCCTGCATTTATGTTCGACAGGTACAGTTTGGTAAATACATAACAGAAATCGTGACTTGGAGTCATTTACGACTCTGAAAGACTATAGTAGCAGTACACAGCCATCATGCTTTGAGTTTGAACAAATAGTCATTTTATATTGAAAAATGACTGAAATATGACCAAAACTATTATGCATTATTAGAGACTCAATCAAAATTAGCTGCCAAAGCCAAAATCTCTGTATCATCTATGACTAATATTTTTCCCAATATGGTTTATATTAAAATGTGCAGAAATATGTTACATTTAACTTATCTTCATTTAGACAATAAAAAAGAGTAATTTGAGCAGTGATGCCCAAACCTTGAATGTATTTATTTATTATTTATTTATTATCATAAATTATGCCCTTTTATGGTAACAGTAGGGGTGAACAGGTCAATCCATGTGTTATTTTACTGTTCCACCTGTCAGCTGTCAGTAAAGTGGAATAAGCTTGGTTTATAAGTACAATTTGTTCTGTATGTGGGTGTTTAATTCCCTGCTCTCTACAGTGCCGATTTGCTGAAGTGCTTTTTACTCAGACCCTCACAATTTACACACACACACACACACACACACACACACAGAGCAATGACCGGCTGAACAAAAACACACAGCGAATAATACATGCTATTATATATTATGAAGCCTAACTTTCTGTTCTGACTTTTTCCTCTACAGTTCTTTATCCACTTGCCAAATTCCTTTACCCCTTCTACTTCTGTGTTAGAATGATTTTGATAATGGCCTCTATTAGAGAAAAACATCAGGGCACAATACCTAAATGGATCATCCTGTGTTACCAGGCTAAAGAAGTCCAAAAACTGGAAGACTACCTTTAAAAACATCTTCAGTTTCCTTACACTTCACAAAAATGGAGTCAGAATATTGACTCCTCAAAATTGTTCCTAGATATAGTGAGTGAGCGATTATGTATTGCCGTGTACTGGTGCCATGTTCTGGGTGCCATGATTCCAGTGTTTTTGGGACTGAAATTAGCCTATATATAGCTAATAGATATACACTGCTCAAATAACACATCCTAGATCTGAATGAATGAAATATTCTCATTGATTCTTTGGTCTGTACAAAGTTGAATGTGCTGACAACAAAATCACACAAAAATCATCAATGGAAATCAAATTTATTAACCAATGGAGGACTGGATTTGGAGTCACACACAGAATTAAAGTGGAAAAACACACTACAGGCTGATCCAACTTTGATGTAATGTCCTTAAAACAAGTCAAAATGAGGCTCAGTATTGTGTGTGGCCTCCACGTGCCTGTATGACCTCCCTACAACGCCTGGGCATGCTCCTGATGAGGTGGCGGATGGTCTCCTGAGGGATCTCCTCCCAGACTTGGACTAAAGCATCCGCCAACTCCTGGACAGTATGTGGTGCAACGTGACGCTGGTGGATGGAGCGAGACATGATGTCCCAGATCTGCTCAATCAGATTCAGGTCTGGGGAACTGGGGACCAGTCCATAGCGTCAATGCCTTCATCTTGCAGGAACTGCTGACACACTCCAGCCACATGAGGTCTAGAATTGTCCTGCATTAGGAGGAACCCAGGGCCAACTGCACCAGCATATGGTCTCACAAGGGGTCAGAGGATCTTATCTCAGTACCTAATGGCAGTCAGGCTACCTCTGGCGAACACATGGAGAGCTGTGCGGCCCGCCAAAGAAATGCCACCCCACACCATTACTGACCCACTGCCAAACCGGTCATGCTAAAGGATGTTGCAGGCAGCAGATTGCTCTCCACGGCATCTCCAGACTCTGTCACGTCTGTCACATCTGCTCAGTGTGAACCTGCTTTCATCTGTGAAGAGCACAGGGCGCCAGTGACAAATTTGCTAATCCTGGTGTTCTCTGGCAAATGGCAAGCGTCCTGCACGGTGTTGGGATGTGAGCACAACCCCCATCTGTTGATGTCGGTCCCTCATACCATCCTCATGGAGTCGGTTTCTAATCGTTTGTGCAGACACATGCACATTTGTGGACTGCTGGGGGCAGGGCTCTGGCAGTGCTCCTCCTGTTCCTCCTTGCACAAAGGCGGAGGTAGTGGTCCTGCTGCTGGGTTGTTGCCCTCCTACGGCCTCCTCCACATCTCCTGGTGTACTGGCCTGTCTCCTGGTAGCGCCTCCAGCCTCTGGACGCTACGCTGACAGACACAGCAAACCTTCTTGCCACAGCTCGCATTGATGTGCCATCATGGATGAGCTGCACTACCTGAGCCACTTGTGTGGGTTGTAGAGTCCGTCTCATGCTACCACGAGTATGAAAGCACCACCAACATTAAAAAGTGACCAAAACATCAGCCAGAAAGCATAGGTACTGAGAAGTGGTCTGTGGTCCTCACCTGCAGAACCACTCCTTTATTCAGTGTGTCTTGCTAATGCCAATAATTTCACTGTTGTCTATTTCATTTGCACAAAAGCATGGAAATTGATGTCAATCAGTGGTGCTTCTAAAGTGGACAGTTTGATTTCATACACGTTTGATTTACTTGTAGTTATATTCTTATATAGTATTAAGGTCCCTTTATTTTTTTGAAGAGTATTATATATAATATACATAGTGGTGTCGAAAGTTTGTGAACCCTTAGTAGTTTCTTATTTCTGCATAAAATTATGACAAAAACCATCATCAGATTTCACACAAGTCTAAGAATAGATAAAGCGAACCAGTTAAGAAAAGGAGACAAAAAATTTACTTGGTCATTTATTTATTGAGGAAAAACTTTATTCTCTTTAAAGTATTCTTTGGTAGAACAGCTTGTGTGCTAAGGCCATTGTCTTGCTTTTTCTGCGATTCAGTCATGGACAGATGTCCTTTAGAATTTTCCTGATATTAATTCAGAATTCATTGTTCCGTCAATGATGGCAAAACATCTGCCAGGAGAAGCAAAAAAAAAACAGGCCCAAACCATGATATTACCACCACCATGTTTCACAGATGGGATTAAGGTCGTATGCTGGAATGCAGTGTTTCCTTTCTCTAATATAACGCGTTTTTTAAAAAAAAAGTTCTATTTGGTTCTCATCCGTACACAAAGAACATCTTCCCCAATAGCTTTGGGAGGTCCACGTGGATCTTAGCAAACTGCAGAGGAGCAGCAATGTTCTTTTGGACTCATGAACATTAAACATCAGCCAATGTGAGAGAGGGCCTCAGTTGCTTAGACAAGTTACCATGGAGTCTTTGTGACCTCGCAACGGTTACACGCTTGTTCTTGAGTGATCTTTGTTGGCGACCACTCCTGGGGTGGGTAACAAGGTCTGAATTCTCCATTGTACAACAGTCTGACCGACTCTGGATTGTGGAGTCCAAACTCTTTAAAGTGATTTGTAACTTTTCCAGCCCTTGACCTGATGAGCATCTCAACAACTCTTGTTATGAGGTCCCAGAAATCTCCTGTGTTCGTGTGCATGATACACTTCCACAAAACATGTGGTGTGAAGAGCAGACTTTGATAGATCCCTGCTCTTTAATAAAAAACAGGGTAGGACTGATCAACAGCTACAGGAAACATTTAGTTGCAGTTATTGCTGCACAGGGGGGTCAGTCACCTTCAAATTAACTGCTAATCCTAGAGGTTCACATACTTTTGCCACTCACTAATATGTAATATTGGATCATTTTCCTCAATAACTAAATGATCAAGTATAATATTTTTGTCTCATTTGTTTAACTGGGTTCTCTTTATCTACTTTTAGGACTTATGTGAAAATCTGATGATGTTTTAGGTCATATTTATGCAGAAATATAAACAATTCTAAAGGGTTCATAAACTAAAAAAAAAAATATATATATATATATATATATATATACACACACACACACACACACACACAATGGGAATGCTGTTAATGACACCTTAACACCTTACAGTAGTGTATAACTAACATGAGTTGGTTTAGAGTGTGTAGAGGCATATTATGATGTTTTGTACAATTAATATACTTTAGTATGTAAAATTAAACTAAAATACAGTTTATGTATGTAAACCTCTTTGTGTTTCATGGACTAATTTAGAAAATTAATATTACTGTTCAAACATAAACTATCCAAATGACTAAAACATAATTAAATCTGCAGTAATATGACTAGAGGGTTTGTACTAATCTGATGTGTAGTTGCACCATGCAGTAACTGTAAGCATTAAAGAAAATACAATCAATTACAGTTAATTAAGTTCAAGACTTAAATCTCAACAGAATCTTCTTTTAGTGTCCAAGATTTCATGGTCTAAAACGGCTCAGTATTATTCAAGATCTGACCGAGATTATTGTAGTTCATTGTCGCTTAAACCTAAACTAAAACTAAAATTAACAAATGGCTAACATTATTGATGTGTTGTTGACAAATCATTAAGACTCAATTAATAGTCAAGAGTAGCTAACAAAATTGACACTGAATGTTTCTATTTAAGATTATAATCAAGTTCTTCTTGGACAGTAATGACATGTTTTAGTTTAGATGTTAATTTTAAACAGCTTTTAGATTTATTTTCATGTTTCTATACAGAAAAGTAATGTAATAAATCTCATATCTCACTAATAGTGTGTTAAGGTGTTTTTGTAAATCTTTTCATTTCTAATATGGCAGTTAGTATGTAAAAATAAACTAAAACCCATTTTCTACTCTGGTTTAATGCTTTATGACTTAACCAGCTGCCTCTTGTTCTCATGCGTCCGTCTGCCTTATAAATAGCAGTGAGTCATGTCAGTTTGGGCTGGAGAAATGGGGTTGAGTTCAGGGCGAGAGCTCTTTCGCTTTCAGGGATCTGTTCGAGTTTTTTCTTTTTTTTTTACACCACAGCCTTTCAGCCGAGGATGATTCAGTGGTTGCAAGTGGGTGCTGAGTGTGTGTGTGAGTGAATTTGTGAGACATTTTTTTACCTATAGGTTAGTTGTATGTTCATGCACTGATTTATTAAGGTACTGATTGCACTGATTAATTAATTAATTATTAAGTATATATTTATTTTTTTCACAAAATTGGTTAGAGTCTCAGATTAGTAAGTACCCTGAACCATAAGCGTGGCTAGGCCCAGCACCCCAAAATATAGTAAAAAGCCATTTTATTGTTCTTTTTCAAATGGAAGTTTGATGAGTTCAAAAATGTTAAAACCATAGAAAGTATATGGTTTAAACATAATATTTTAACATCGATAATACACCAGCCCCTTGCCTTGCAAATGGTATGATCCAAGTAATGACTTTGTGGTTGACAGACTCAGTATTAATGGAGGTTTTCTTAGATTTGTGGATGTCTTTCCACTCACAGTGTTTCCCATACCCAAAAAGTCAGATGTTTTTCCTTCACAAATGTGGGAGTGACAGTCCAAAATGACACAGTCAATTGGACTGCATACGACCGAATGGAAAATGAAACAGAAATGTGTACCGTATAGATGAATTCTTTATCTCTGGATTTATGTAGAAGAAAATGAAGAAAAACTCAAGCCAACAAACACCGATGTTAACTGATTTGTACTAAGCTACTTGTTTTATGCTTTGTGTTAATATTTATGTATGTTGTGTGTCACAGACAAGCTGTTTGGCCAGTGTCGGAGATCCAGGCATGATGAGGTTCGGTACCAAGTTTCTGTTCCTGTACTCCAGAGACTGCAGGAAGTCCTCAAACAGCTGATGATGCAAGGTGCACATATGCTCTGCTCAGTCGAACTCCGTTATTCATAACCCACGTACAGAGCTCTTCCACTGCTGAGCATACTTTAAAGTGTCGACACACACCTACGCAAAATGACTCATGTTTTTTCTAATGGATGTTGCATTTCCATTGTCTGAATGTTGTAATAAAAGTGAGTCATCGTGTGTGCTGCCTAATGGCCTCCAGTTGCAAAAGTTCTGTTGGAATAGAAAAAGATTTGGGAATAATTTACAGAATAGTTTAGTGTTTTGCAATATTTATCTGTGTGGGTATCTGTGCGGGTGTGTGTCCCCTGCGATGGATGCCCTGATGCCCCGGTGCCCCGTCTAGGGTTATTTCTGCCTTGCGCTCAGTGCCGCCGACTGGGCTCTGGCTTCCCTGTGACTCTGGTCAGGATTAAGCAGTTAAGAAAATGAATGAATGAATCCATTGCTTGAGTGATTATGGCAGATGTTGGTACTGCTACCATAGACCCATTGTACTGGACTAGAGGAACTCTGATAATCAAAGTGTGGAAGTCAAAGTCAGTGTCAGTTTTATTTATGTAGCCCTTTTTACAGTGTGCCATTGTCTCAAAGCAGCTTTATAAATATCTAAACCCAAAGCAAGCCTCAGGAGACAGTGGCAAGGAAAAACTCCCTAAATGTTATAAGGAAGAAACTTTGGGAAGGCCAGGTAATGTGGACACTTTAGAATGTAGACAAAGAACACCAGGGACACCCAGTAGAGGTGAAAATGTGGGACTGGATGTACTGGAAACCAGTGCCCAGTACCTTAAACCCGCCTCTGGTCAGGTGAGGATAATCTCTCAGGTTGTGTATTCTTCTCGCCAAGTTACACAAGTTTTCAGGGAGGTTCAGAGATCCTCAGTGGGTCTGTGGTTGTGCAAGCAGGGGTGTCCCCGCATGACAAATGCATTTTTCATCTGTGAACTCAACAGAAACCTAAAAGAAACTCACTTCTAATCACTCATGCAGAATGTTTATATTTTAAAGAAGGTTTTATAAGTTCTTTTGTAAATTAACCTCAAAAACGTTTCTTCTATTTGTACTGTATATACATTTTCCATTTCTTGAATAATGTGAATAATTAATAATAATGTGAACAATGTTCTAAAAAGAGTCTTTTATCAGACGCCTTGATCCAAACGACTTACGACCTGATACAATCTTACAGCAGACAATCCAAGCAAGTAAGGGTCGAATTCCATGCTTAAGGGATCGACAGTGGCAGCTTGGCAGAGCTGGGATCTGAACCCTGGATCTTATGGTCAATAGTCCAGTCCAGTTCTCTGTACTAAGAAAATAACACAAACTAGTTTAAAAGCTTAGGTAAACCTCATACTTACTTACATATTAGTTTATGGATAGACTTAAAAAAAATATTGGATCCAGGTGTATGGTTGGCACAGCAGTCTAATATGAGGTTTCCAGGTTCGAGTCCCTCTCAGGTGCCTTCCTCTCAGGTCAGGCACCACACAGGCACGACTGGCTGTGTCTGGAAGAATCAAGGCTAGACAGGGTGATAATGGCCCTCTAAAGGCTACTTTGTGCATCGTTACTTCCAGGGATGAGCTCCAGATCCAGACCGGACGGGGTCTAGGAGCTAAAATATGAGAGAGAACTAAAAACCGCAGACTAAAGGCTTCTCTAAAGTTGTCTGTGGTTTTCACGCATACATTGCAGATGCTGTCATTAGATACTATGTTGAAAACCCTGAAGCGACACACTCTTAATGCCGTTGTACTTATATGTGTGTGTGGACAGGATTCTCATGGCAGGATGACATCACACAGCACATCATAGCGAAGGAGCTGGGCCGTATTCCTCACTCTCAGGTCCAAAGCCTGCACTCGGCTCAGTGAGTGATGAACGAGTACCGATCTGTTGTTTGAAAAATATGAATCACACACTGAACTTTCTTCCTCGGTGCTAAAACTGCACTGCACTAACTAATTAACAGCAAAACTTCACTACGTGAAGCATGATGTCCTAACTCCCTGCTCTGATGTTTTCTCTTCAGGTCTGCACAGCTTGTCCCTAAGAAGACTTACGTAAGCTCCAAGTCTGAACCCAGCATCCCCCAAAATTATGTGGATTATATGATCTTAGATCCTCGCCAGTCCTCGTCCCTCCGCATGCAAGCCTTACCGCTAGACCCGTACACATACCTGCAGGTACAGTAGTGATTTGGGAGGGTCTGTGTACATCAGAGAGACATACTGTATATAGGCTCTGTATTGTAGGGAAGTACTAATAGACACTTTTGGTACAATGACCATAGCAAACTCATTCCATATATGCAGTTGGCTTTTTATTTGGTGATAAACTTGGATAATAAAATGTGTTTGTAAATACATTTCTCCTAATAACCATCACATGGGGGTGTAGAGCTATGATTTAAATCATACTAACGCATACATCCAATGGAAAAAACCCAGGACAATAAAAGATCATAATCTTTCATGTTTAATGGACGTTACAGTGTAGAGCAAGGTAATGTTCTTGAGCTTAATAAAATGATGTAAAACATGTGTAACGATACCGGCCGTGTGCCGGAAGACTGGACAGAGCACGGGATAGAGACGCAGGTGAGAATTTATTAATAATTAGTGTTGTAGTGAAGAATGCTAGAGCTGAGTCTGAGTCAAGACCAAGACTTCTAGTATTTGAGTCCAAGACCGAGACCGAGACCAGATTCAGATTTTTTTCATCATGCAAGAATAAAAAGAAGAAAATGGAAGAAATTTCATTAGGTTGTAATTCACTTTACATTCATCATACGTTATATAAGATCATTATGAGTATTAATAAATAATATAAACATATTTGTCATATGTTTTGTAAAATATATCTTTAAATACTATATAACCTAAAATTATAATTAATTATTATTATATGATAGTCTTAGTCAAACTAAGGCAATGTAACTTTTGGAAGTAAATGATGGTGATGATTCTGTGTCCGTCCTTCTCTCAAACTTAATCAGAATCACCACATAAAGTCACCTGAATATAAACAACATCCCTTCTAACCATTGATTATCAGTAAATGGGTAAACATCATCATAATAATTCCAGATTTTGTGGACATGTTAAAGTAAAGCAAGCGGGTGAAACTTCACACTTGCAATCGTAACGTCAGACTGTTCCAAATAAAACGTGTTCAGTGTTGATTGGGTACTGAACGAGAAGAGCAGGAACTTGTTTTTCCCTGTTAGCCAATCAGAGTGCAGATTTTATTTAGGCATGTAGAGGAAGGACTGATTTATTCTGTTTGGAAGGATTGCTGATATTCAATACCGATAGAAAAAAATGTATAATTTCTCTTATCTCAGATAGATGCATTGGGCTCGGCGGATGTCGATAACAGTTTCCGATTCCACCTTACCCCAGTACTTACCAAACGTGTTCGAGACCGACACATAATTACAGTACTGTACAAAAGTCTTAGACCACCATTAGATTTGTTGCTTTAGCAATGCTATAATGACACCATATAACTTACTCTCGACAATTTCAAACTTTGTCACCAATAATCCTCTTTTCCACTGATCTGCAGTCCAGTCTTTGTGAGCTCCAGCATATTTAAGCCTTTTCACCCTAGTCCCCATCTGAAAAAGTGGTTTCTTGGCTGCTACCCTTCCACTCCCGGGCACAATTATTCAGACTGTAGAAGGGTCAACCTGGCATCGTAATGAAGCTGTCATTACAATAAATACATTCCACTGTAGCCTATAGAAGCTGTTTTTTCTGATTTATTTTGTTTTTAATACTGCATTCATATTTCCTGTATTTTCTGGTTATATTCTAAATAAATTGACTGAGAAATAATTATATATGGTCATTATACCATTGCTAAAACAATGGTATATCTAATCTAATGGTGGCCTAAGACTTATGCACGGCACTGTATATCTCACTTACATGCCTTACTTTTTTTGGATTTGAAACATGACCGATAGGTGCTGTTTTAAACCTTTACAGATGGAAAATTCATGTGACTGATGGGTGGGGCTTTCTGGAGAGAGCATTGTTGATGTTGATGTTATTGTGTGTGGTTCAGTATAATTCCAGACTCAGATATTAACACCATACTACATAAAAAACTGAATTATACACCATACTAATTATCCTTCTATTGTAATTTTGCATTTACTGTATCTCTGTTTTTCTTCCTAGGACGACATGGCACACTCCCTACACCCTCATGCCAGCACTGGCTACCAGCGTCCGTCTTCTCGTTCTGGCTCACAGCAGCATCAGCGAGACAGAGACAGGCAGCTCCTGGAGGATGCCGTCTCGCTCTACCTCTCCTCTGCACAGCCTGCTTTCCACCATCGGGGGGCAGCAGGCCTCCCTGCTGCCCCTTATTATGAGGAGTTGGACTTCCCACTGGACTATGGGGAGGGCTACACCCTGCAAGAGCGACCCAGCTCACGCCAGCGGACCAACAAAAAGGTTCTGCAGGACTACGGCTCTGTGCCCAGGCTGGACGGTGAGTACCGATTGTGGGATTGCAATGAGATGGGCAGGGGGGCTGCAGATGTCTTTTGTCTCCAGGCTATAAATCCAACTCAGGATTTTCTCTTTTTGGAAGCAATTTTAAAATCTGGTTATTGAATTTCTGAATTAGTTTATTTGGGAATGTGTTTACTGGATAATGCAATAAGGATTCATAAAGAAAGATCCATCCTGCTGATGCTGGAGTGGAAACCCTTATACACAGTTATTGTGTGTGTGTGTGTGTGTGTGTGTGTGTGTGTGTGTGTGTGTGTGTGTGAGAAGCCATATTTCTGATGTTGATCTGTATCTTTATTGTAGATGATACAGTAGTGCAGATGGCTGCTGTCTTGGAAAGGTTCGGGGTGGATCCACGGGAGCTGAGCCCTCAGCAGTTAAAGAAATTCGCCCTCCTGCTACAGCTTCTGCAGGCGGCCGAAACCGAAAAAACAGGTACCAATGAAAAAGAACACACACACACAGAGCTAAATCACAGTCTTGGTAATCATGAGCTTTTGGGGACTTTCCGTTTACATAATGGTCTGTAGCTACCTACACACAAGCCTAACCTGAAGCTCAGTAACCAACACAAACTTTTGTCTCTTTTGTTGTTTCACATAAAAGTTGCAGTGCTTGTTTTTTAAAGCAATCAAAGAAATGGGGGCCAGCAAAATGTCCCCACAGTGATATACTGTAAATATCTGTTGATCCTGTCCTTCAGGTCATATTTCTTCCCAACTACCTGGTCTCATATTTCAGTAGCAGTATATTCATTCATCATGATCATTTGATTTGAGTTCTGTCTGGTACTGATTATAAGGTTATAAGGTTATAAGTCTGCTTTATCCTCTTCTGTTTCATTTTCTCGTTCTCAGATAAGCACCCAGGAACAGTGACGCTGACAGAAGTACGTCCTGAAATAACGTATCTGCACAAAGAATATTCCAGGATTGTTTCTTTTCTCGATAGCATAATATTGGTTTAATAGATATTGTTTTTAATCCTTAATGATGTTTGTATTTAGAATTCTTCTTGTATTATTTGGATTTTAATACAATGGGTTTTTTAAAATTACAAAGCATATAAGCAGTCTGGATTTGGTATGTTCCCCTTTTGCTGTAATGGCAGCATGTACTCGAGCTGCATGGACTCCAGAAGTTTTTGTAAAATCTGATAATCCAGTATGATTTCACAATATTTCAAAGAGCAGTTACTGAATGCTCGGTCTTCAAGTGCCCCCATAAATGCATGATGGGGTTTAGGTTAGGGGGGGACAATTAAACAAATAACTATTAAAACTAAAATGTATGCATTTGTTATGTATTTATGTATTTTTGAGATGCACTTTACACTGATGTTGTTCAGGAAAATGCAAAACAAGCATTTTTACTTGTGTTTCTCTCTCTCTCTCTCTCTCTCTCTCTCGCTATATATATATATATATATGTATGTGTGTGTGTGTGTGTGTATGCAACTTTATTTTATTTCCCAGCTCACCCTGAAGTTAAATAACCCCATTTTCCTTTATCATCACAGACGGTTGTAGAAGGCAGTGACTCTGTGTCTCAGAAAGATTCCAAACCTGCATCTCCTTCGATGACTCGACCCTCCATGGCAGGGCTTACACCCTCACCGCCCCCTTCCACACCACCCCCAGCGACTGTGCCTCAAGGACCAGGAGCGACCACACATGGGCCAGACCTAAAAGACAAGACCAATCTGAAACCTGGGAGCAAGGACGGCACCGGTGTCAGGGAGGAGTACGGATACATCGTCACCAACCAGAGGTAGATCTGATTCACTTCAGCTCACATGATCAGCTGGAACCAGGCTGAAGCAGGATGTTTAGTGGGTCAGGATTAGCAGTGCAATGTAGAACGACGTGGAAAGCAGTTCTGAGGGCAAAAATGCTTTACTAATGTAATATTCATTTCTGTTACTGCACATTTTCATATTTAAAGAGCAATAGACATCGTATATAATGTTGCTAGAATAATACAATTAAATATGCGCAGACCATTCAAGTTTTTATTAAGCCGGATGTTCACATGATTACACATAATTATAAACGTTCATTTGCAAATTAGCCTGCTTTACTGAATCGGATTCTGGCTCAGTAACGTGTAACTGGTAAACAACTAATCAGTTGTTGAAGTGTGTGAATGTTTTGAATTAATCTATTCAATGTGCCATCCATGACCCTGTTTATATGTGTCCAGTACATTATGTAGGACAGTCATGGGTGTTATTTAAGGAATAGTTTCAACCCCATCACTGTATACTGCATCTGCACTATACTGAGAAAAGAACAAACCATTCACTGTAAGTAAGAATGGTCAGTAAGGATTTAAAGTCCTGTATGGCCTGATTTGAAAAAAGTGCTCTCTTAAGAAGACTTGGAGAATAACTTATCAAAGCTGTTCCAATGTCATTTTATCCAACTTTCAAACGCTGGATCAGTAACAGTCTGAGTGTATTGCTTTCTCTAAAGCTTAATGTTATCTGTGCTAACAGGTGGAAACATCTGAAATTTACTAAAGCTTTTTTCATAAAGGATTGATGTGCCATCTAAAAGCATATTTCTCATAAATGTTTATTACAAACCTCAAGCCCTCTGATGAGATTAGTTATCAGAGCTGGTTCCAGAGAGTTTTCTTCCTTTTGTAACCTGCTTTACAGGTGTGAACTGAAAAATGTAATTCAGCACAGGAAAATGTGCTAGAATCATATTAGGAGTAATAACACCAATAATGTATGTCAAGGTCAGATTATACTACTGCCTTTGCCTGGCAAAAGTAATATTTTTACTAAAACAAATGGGATTTGAGGTGTATTTTGATACATTTTGATAACGTAAGGTTAGGAAGCACCTCCCGGTGTTAAGCTGTAAGTTAAAACAGGCTGATATTATAGGGTTATTGTAAGTATTCTCATGAATGTTATTCTGTTTTTAGTCTTAGGTACATGTAAGCAATGTGTATAGCAAAATATATCTTGTAATAATGCAATGAAAAGTTTCTAAAGTGTGTAAAATGCTGAGAATAGCAGTGATTAGTAAATCCAAATCAAATCAGTATTCTTCTGTTTAACCTGCTATTATATTTGTTGAATCATGCTATAAGCTGTGTACCTCCCAAATGTTTTATCAGCAAAGTGTTAGTGACTTTAATAACATGCTCTTTTGATAAAGAAGCTTAATTTTGGAAGTTAAGCCCCTTCCCAGTGGTACATTGTGGAAATTGTATGTGAAATATTGCAGTAGTTCAGCTTACTTAGTCGATGTATTTTCCATATCCTTTTATTTTTATATAAAACTGCTGAATTGTTTCTGAAGCACGCTCTAAGCTGTGCTTGTGTCTGATCCTCAGTCCTCTGAGCCTGTATGATGGGGTGAAGCTGTTAGAAACGCTGGCGGAAAGGATCCACCTCGCAACGAGCAGCTTTATCAACATCAGGTATGGTCAGTGGGAGTGGGATTGTGTGAGTATGTGACATATTTGGCATCAAAACCGGAGCGAAGAAAGACACGGTGTAATACATCGAGTGTAATCTCAGCTGCTCAGAGCTTCTGTCAACGCCCGTGTGTGTGTGTGTGTGTGTGTGTGTGTGTGTGTGTGTGTGTGTGTGTGTGTGTGTTTGTGCAGCATGGTGGGGCCTGCGCTCACGTTCAGGATCAGACAGAACTCTCTGAACCTCAGCGCCGAGGACGTGGCCAATAAAGCCGGTGAGTGACGGGCTCGCTCGCTCGCAATCACCTCTCCACTCTCATTCCCTTTCCAATTTGTGAGCAATTTAGCCCACAGTCTGAGAGAGAGAGAGAGAGCCAGCATCACAAACCCCAGCTCTAATTATTTCAAATGTCAGCTCTCATACGTCTCACAAAAGCACCGGACTAATGTTTTGTAATTCTCTCTCAAAGGAAGCCTGAGATTTGGATATATTAGCTGTACCTCAACCGCTTCCGATGTGACCGACACGTATTTGTTCGTGTGATATAATACAGCGTGGCTCATCAGAGTGGGATTTTATTATTTCCAAAATTGATTGCAGAGTGCTTTACGGTTTCTCTCTGCTCTGCAGTGGCTGAGAAGAATTTCCTGGAGGGAGAGACGGGACTGAAGATCATTCAGACAGGAGTGGGTGAGGTGGGTTCCTTCACTCAGCCTTCTCTCCCTTTATCAGCATGAACCAGTCATTCCTATCGTATATATTTACAGTTTCTGCTAATTAGTTTGTTTATCAAGCCTCTTGCGTGTTTATCGGTTGCTCATGGAGCCATTAGCCGTACAAATTTTGGCACCAACCAACCAGGGAGAATCCTAATTAGGATTTACAACTTTGAGGCAATGCCATGCAAAAGTCAACTGTACCATAAAGTCAAGTAAGGACAGGAAATAATTGATTGCTGAAGTTTATTTGGCATCAGTTGTAAGCCATGACTTCTCACCTTAGACTAAGCCTAAGCCTGTGCAGATCTTGTCTCCTGAACAGCCCCTAATTTACATTGCTTTAATTTGCTAACAGTGCTGCTCCTGGGTTGGAGAATATCCTCCACAACAGCAAGACTTAGACTATTCATGCTTAAAAACCCAGATTCAACACATTCTCTCTTTTTGTCTAGTAATAAAAAGGGCTATTTTATGGGGTGAATGTGTACTGCATTTATTGCTTAAGAACATAATAACAAAGTTAGGCGCAATTTCATTACCTGACCGTGTGAGGCACCCGTTCTTATGGGCTGTGTCCCGAATGGTGTATTAATCGCTGTTCCCTTAATTCTACGCGGCGCTATAAACCTATAACAGAATTGTAACTGATTTCAGACAGATTTTTTTTGCTCATTACTGTGTGACAGCAGATTCCAGCAAAACTGATGCAAATTAGAGAGGCCAGTTAACTTAACGCATGACTCTTAAGGCTCTGATACCCACACAGACACAGGGAGAACATGCAAACTCCATCCAGGTGCAGTCTAGCGTTGAGCAGAGTTCACTTGCATCACTGTATCGCCCCATTTATAACAAAGTTGCTTAAATGGATCATTTGAGTTAACATGGTATTCTTGTGGTTTTCGCGGTTGTGTTTTTATGTTTAGAAAGTAATAAAAGTGCCTTTTTAAAGAAAAATATTTTGCTTTTAGGTATAAGTACAAATCCATTTGGTTTTTCTATTCTGATTAGATCAGGATGTGTTGATTGAGTTTCTGGAGCAGCACAGACCCAACATGTATATCACAGGAATATATAAAAGCGCTTGTTATGATGTGTTGGAATTGTATACCTTCCATAGTAACAGTTATTTTGATTTTTTTTAGCAAGTGGACAAAGGAAAAATTGTTTATAACGTCTATAATGCAAACTTTTGGGCACCTCTAATCAATATGTTTTAATAAAACGATTGGCAAGATTTTTTAATGCCAGATCAGGTCAGTTGCAAGATTTTACTGGATACTTTTAGAAACATGAATCATAATTTGCTATAAAGTTTGTCCACCTTTCCAGATGATGCACTAGCCTCTGATATAGTGGCACAGAAATCAGTTTGCAGAAATATATTTAAGAATTTAGGTTGCAAATAAAGTCAGCAAAACCTAATTTGTTCGGGGTCTCCCCAAACTGTTGCATAAAGCTGTTATTGTATTAACTACAATTAAATATGTCAAAGTTGTTTAATTGCATCAATTATATTATGTATAGTATCACAATTAATTGCATTTTTACTCGCTCATTTGACACTGAAGAATAAAAGGCATTTATGACCTTTTATTAATTCAGTAAACCCAATAGCGATCACCAGAATGATACATTTTAAGTTCATCATTTTATAAGGCACTTTTTGTAAGAAATTAATTTTTGTGTCAAACTATGCACTGGTGTTTTGTGTTTGCAGAAATCGGAGGTTTCCTAAAAATTTTACAACCCTCACAACAGGCTACTAGTGTTGCGTATTAAATGAAGAAAATAGTGATTAGGGTACCATTTCGGACACAGCCCTTAGCTAGGGTGCCTCACATGGTCAAGCTGCAAACATCAGCATTAAAGCTGTAACTTTATGTTGGTAGTTAGTATGTCCAGTCATGGGAGATAATTAACTGCAGACTGTGCTAACAGTCGCTGCATTTATTATCATGATTTATTTCTTATTTATCACAGAAATCACATCATGCATCATTTATGTGATATGGACAGGATTTGGGGTTTACACACCAGTGTGTACAAACTGGTTCCACTGGATTTCCAAGCCAATATGAATTCAAATACATCATCAATCAGACCTTGACATAATTGCAGTGAGTTTCTGTAGCAGCACAGCTCCAACATGTCAATCACAGGAATATATAAAAGTCCTTGTTATAATGTATTATATTTATATAATATCCATAGTAATTTTAGCGGTTTTAGCTAAATGGACAAAGGAAATATTGTTTATGATGCCTATAATGAAAATATGATTTACTTCTTTTGGGGACCTTAAATCACAATTTGTAAATAAAGTGCTTTGTAGGAATATACCCTTAGTATTATACCAGATTTTACCTCATACTTTTTTTAAATGCATCATCTGTGTGGAAAAGGTTTGTAGTTAGTTAGTTGGTAGTTAGAAAGTCCAGTCATGAGAAAAGTAATTAGCTTAAGGGTGGTAACAGTGGCTGCATTAATTATAATGATTTATTTCTTACTTATAACAGAAATTCCTTCATGCATCATTATTATGTGATATGGACTGGATTTAGGGTTTATACACCAGTATGTACAAACTGGTTCCACTGGTTTTCCAAGCCAATATGAATTCAAATGTGGTGTCTCTAAACATTCTGTGTTGTGCTACATCTTAAATCACACATTGGGACATAATGTCAGTGAGTTTCTGTAGCAGCCCAGTTCAGTAGTAGTAGTATTTATATAATTTCCATAGCACCAGTTATTTTAGAGGATTTTATTTTGCAAAATGGACAAAGAAAATCTTGTTTATGATGTCTATCATGAAAATATGATTTACATCTTTTGGGCACCTCTAATCAAAATTTTATACCGGGTTATACCAGATTTTCTACTTTTATACTTTGGTGTTTGGTCACCTTTCCAGATGATGCACTAGAGGCTGTAACTGCTTGCAAGTTGGTAGTTAGTAAGTCCAGTCATTTATGTCTTATCCACCATAGGAATCCCATCGTGCATCATTTATGTAATATGGACAGCATTTGGGCTTTGGACGACATTTTCCAAGCGGATATGAATTCAGTGTGTTATCCCTGAACGTTCTGTGTTGTCCCACATCGCAAATCACATGTCGGGACATGGTTTTAGCTGAAGTTTTATAGATTCTACCCTTGTGCGTCTGTGTTCCTGCTTGTCTGCACTGTAGCGTTCACCCTCGTCAGGTCCTTCAGTTTTTTTCTCCTGCTGCTCCTCAGTTCTCTCGCTCTCACTCTCTCTCTCTTCTCTGCATCCCGTGCCATTCTTCCCTCTGCCATTCTTTTCAGCACTTCTCTTTTTGTTACCCCTGGCATTGACCCCTCCCCTGCTCTCGGCCCCTCGTCCCCCTCCTCTCTCTCTCCTCTCTCTCTCCTCTCTCTCTCTCTCTCTCTCTCTCTCTCTCTCGTGGTCTTTGTGCAAGCCGTGCATATTCAAGCGCTTGTCTCTCCTTCACTCTCCTTTCACTGTGTACAGCTGTTGTGGAACCTTGAATGCAGCCGAAGGTCTTTTGTTGCATCCGGCTGCTCATATTTTTAATTATTCCACATTGTTCAGTCGGGGGCTATGACTCTCGCTCTGCTTTGAGATGTGTAATGTATGAATGATTGTGTGTGGCTGTGTGTCCATGTGTGTCCTTCTTTTGTGCCCTATCTTTCGGTTTTCTCTCTTTCTCTTTCTCAGTGCCTCAGTAATGAGACCTGGTTGCACCTGCCTCTTTTTTGTCTCTCCATTATTAGGGCCAAATCCTCTTCTGCGCCTCCCCGCCATCTCTCTCTCTCTCTCTCTCTCTCTCTCTCTCTCTCTCTGCTTCATTACTGAATTGAATTCGTCTATATGGTTTGTTGTTCGCCTGAGCCCTCGCTGAGATTATCCAGCAATCTTGTTAATTGTTCTCTCTACTCAGACGGTTGGTGTACACACTCGGTGGATGTGCTTTCTGCGCTGATCCTGTAGCTGATTCATATCTATTTTTACCCGGTCAAATATTTATCAAGTGCTGCCACGTTAGTACAATGTCATTACCGTGCTGCTCTCAGACAGGATTCAAACCGGCTCTTGATCAAATTATATTTTCGAAGCTATTTTCGGATCTCTCGCTCACGATCCTTCTCCCTTGCATCCGGTGTACGGTTTGCCATTGACACCTTAGCGCCAGATGTTCGGCTCACCGCTAGCTTGCTGGTATTTTCAGCTTTTTCCGCACCGTGAGACTTTCAAGCCCCAGCGGTTTTATTCTCATAGCTCTTTTTTTCCTCCTCTCTTTCGGGCCTGTTCAATCCAGGACATCAGTGTGTCGCCCCCTCTGCCCCTGCCCCATCAGTAACACGTGGAGCGGTCGCCTTGGCAACACCGTTTGATGTGACATAAGTGGTTGAGGGTGAATGGAGGTGGGAGGTTACGGGGCCTTCGGCTTCATATGGGACGGACACAGCTCGGGCACAAACGTTGCCTTCCCTCCTTTTTCGTCGTCTTTCTCTACACTTTCGTTAAAGATAGACACGTCTGCGTGATGCCGGCCTCGTCTAGACCTCCTGCGGTCCGTGTGCTCCGTGGGCTTGCGTACGCAACGTCTGGTAATGTGTTCAAGGAGAAGCGCTGACAGTCAGTCCTCTGACGTTTCTCAGTGCTGTTTTATCTCGGCTCGCTGCGCAGAAGCTCAGGTTTGCACATCCAGAAACTGAGGATTCAGGCTCAGGTAGGCCTTTATGAACTATTACAGGATATGTTTGAATTAAATCATGAATGTGGTGTTTGCTTTCAACAGCTTATTCCACTGTAAGTGTTAAAACTGTACAGAATTTGTAAAAGACCCAAATCTGTAGTTTGAAGTGCTTGAACTATCAGAATAATGTCTGTCTTATAAATATTTATTTTGTACTGTTTGCAAGATATGGCATGTACCTACAGTCTGTTACATGTACCTAAGAAAACTTAGTATCAGTGCACATCAGTGCATAAAATAATTACTTTAAGAAAGCTAAATCCTATAAACAGTTGGGTGATTATTAGCCGGTGCCCGGGTGTAAATGTGGCATACATTTGTGTAACTGTGTAGCTGTAAGGTAAAGCTTGGACCTGCTCATAGATCCGGGTTATAAATTATTAAGCAGCACAAACAGTCCGTCCCATTCGCTCTGATTTATAACACCAATTAGAGGCTGAACCACGCCTTGATGAAGTGTTAAGCAACGAGTTATCTGTTTGCAGTCAACTTGTGTAACCCGCAGGACACAAAAGGAGGGAAGGATGAATTATATTGAATCAATAAATAAACAGCTAAAGTAATTAAATACAGTTCTACATTGTTACAGATTCTGATAATATATCAGTATGATGCACAGAACATACATTTTTGCGTTTTGCTTTTTTATGCATGGTAGACAAATTCCCAAAGCTTTTAATAGAACAATTTCAATTAAACACACGTCTGAATTCTGATTAACAACAGACATTTTCTCTGTTTAATGTGTGTGTGTGTGTGTGTGTGTGTGTGTACGATGTATATATTATTCTGTGGGGACCAAGCAACTCAGTGATAGAAAGCTCTGGCATTTTTACATCTGACATCCTGCTGGTCCCCACGAGGGAAATGGCTTTTTTTTTAACAAAAACTTTCTTCTGAAAAACCAGAGGAGTCAAACGATTGACTGGTTACTGAGGATAGGGTTAGGTCAAGGTATATCATTAATTAGCTACAAGGGAAGGTCCGCACAATGAGACAAACCTGTACGTGTGTTTGAAGTTTATATGTTCTTACATATACTACGTGTCCCCACAAGGATGGAAAGACCTGACATTGTTTCAAGCATTCAAGTTGATGTTTTCATGGAGAGAAAAAAGCAATGCAACTAAAAAAACTGCAACTTTCCATTGCAAAAAAGGGCCATATATTTCCTTTAGGTTTCTGAGGTTAGATGTGTGTGTATGTGAATGTCAGAAAGATCTGATATTTTTACCCTGTGGTCCTCACAAGGAAAATTGTCTTTTTAATTCCACAAAACTCCAACTTGCTTTTGCAAAGCCAAAAGGGCCAAATGATTTTAGGTTAGGTTGATGAGGTTGGGTAAGAGTTAGGTGTAGCAGCGTTACTTAATTGTAATTGTACGCCAGTAAATGTTTCCACAATGATAGAAACACAAACGTGTGTGTGTGTGTGTGTGTGTGTGTGTGTGTGTGTGTGTATACCTGAGAGACACTTAGAGTCTCAAAGTGGGTGAGTAAACCTCATTAATAGTATCTCATTTTGATTGGTGATAAAAGTTAAATAAAAGATCTCACTATAACTGGAGAGAGCAGAACGTACTTACAGGTTTACTGGTTAGTGCTGGTTTACTTACGAAGTGGCACTCAATCACATTAAAAGATGAGCTCATAGATTTAAACTAATAGGAGTTTATTAAAGCACATGAGGGAAAAAAGATATATATATATATATATATATATACTGTATATACATACATCTGGAATAAACGTCTCTGGAAAATGTTTCTCTGGTTTTACAATTATACATACAACGACTGTATGTATTTTAATTATTTTTTGTATTGTTTTGTTTTATAAAAATAAAAAAATTCCCATTTAGAGCATTTTTATTTGCATAAAATGACAATTGGTCTAACTAACGAAATAACAGTAAGTATGCTGCGTTTCAGACCTCAAATGATGCCAAGACAAGACCTATTGTTTCTATTTTTATACTCAGCAAAATACTCTAACTTAGGAAGGGTGCAGAAATCTGTATTTGGAGGAATAACCCCGGTTTTCATGCATGGTGTAGGTTTCCTCCTTAAATTGTGAAGACCTAATCAGGAGCTTATTATGAAGAATGAGCTGTGTCTATGTTGGAGCTCAACACACACTGGAATGGAATGGCTGCCATACAAGCAGAACAAGAACATTTGGAGTGGGGTCTTAACTTTTTCCAGAGCTGTATATATAGATCTTCTACTGCTACCACAGAGGCGATGATTTTGCCGAGTCATGCTCTCAGATCTTCTGATCAGTCTTGAGAATGAGGCAGCTCATCGAGGTGTTGAAATGAAGTTTCTCAGCCTGACGGTTTGTGATATAAAAGCCAGTCTTCCTGCTGATGGCACAGGAGATTCGCTGAGCTCTGAATGCCGGCCCATGCTCCGCTTCTGCGGCCGTCCTGCTATTGTGATGCAGATAGTGACGCTCTGTGCGATCTTAACCCCAGCACTCATCCGAAACACATACACATACAATTACACACACCCTCTGTGTACCGTCCCTGGGGTTAAAGGGTGGCGCTGAGGTCAGAGGCCGATATGGGGGATGGTCTAGATGTCCTGGGACCCTGCTTATTATTCGTTCGCTTCCCAAAGAACAGATGTTAGCTCAGCAGACTTGCAGCAGGGCAGAGCAAAATGATGAGGTCATTTTATGGAGATATATCGACTGTGCTGCTGTTGGGTTATAACAAGGACTTAGTGTTTAGATTTGTTTCTCTACTGTTGTATTCGCCCTGCATCCCAATGTGGTACTGCTGTAAAATCGTATATTGTTTGTAGTACTGATATACTGCCAATTTGTTTATAAAACTTCAGTCAAACTAAAAATTGGGAAACAAATGGTGTGTCGTGAAGCTATTATCAAGATATAATATTGCCATTTCACCCACATCTATTGTATGATAGTAATATGATAATACATTAGACAGGATAGTCCCTATGAATGTTAACCATGGTTTTATCATGCTTTTTGTCGGAAAGAAAACTGAAAAAACATGGATAATTTACATAGCCCCAGTCCACCATCTGCAGTGACCCAGGTGTGAGTCCCAGTGGTGCCTTCTGGCCAGGTTGGGCACTGCTTGCACACACGATTGGTTGTGTCTGAGGAGATAATTCAGTCCTTCATTGGACTGGCGTTAAGGGCACACTTAGGTCCTGTGAACTCAAGACCTTGGCCAGGACAAAGCAGGGTTCAAACCTGAAGGGAAAAGCTCTTACTTTACTTTCTAATCTTCCACTTTCCTCAGAGACCTGAGTCTTCGGGGTCCTAGAATCTGTGAGTGGGTCTCTTAGATTCAAGTATTTTCCCATTCCTTAACTTCTTCCTCCCCCATCCTGTGACCCACTGATAAATCATGATTCAACACTTTTCGTATTTCATTTTTGACGTATTTGCTGCGATTTTTTTCATTTCTTGGCACTTATTGAATGACACTTGGATTTCTCAGTGGGTATGACGGTCATAGGTGAGTGCTTATACTACTCCTAAGCTTAATCCCTAATCCCCTAAAGCTTTCTGAGTTTCAAAGTTTCAGTTTATTGTTACCGTGTTAGAAGCGACAGAATTCTGTCGTTAACATCACGAGTGAATGCCACTGAAATTATACACACAGTACTAAAAACAGAAGGAAATATACTTTAAAGTGTGCAGTGAAATATAAGAAGGCATGGTACAAATGAATGTTGCATTTATAACTGGGTTACTGCACATACGCCAAGCAGTATTGAGTTCTTACTGCACAGCTAACTGGTGCTGTTGGACAACGTTCTTACACAAGCTCAGTCAGGAGTGAAACAGCACTGTGCAAAAGTCTTAGGCCGCCCTTGTTTGTTTGATTTGTTGTTTTAGCAGAGGTATTGACCATATGTAATCATGTAATATTACATATTACATTTTCTCATATATATCAGTCTACATATAATTAGATTTTATTTAAATATGTTCTCTCTGTTAATATTTAATTAGTGTATTTAAACTATTACTATAAACTTATTCATTCTGTTCATTTACAGGCTTAGAGTAATTCTTACATGTATCAGGAGGTCGGGTCCCTTTTTGAGTCCTCCCAAGGTTTCTTAGGATTGGGCTTCGATAATAGAAGACAATAGAAAATTGTAAAAGCTGCTTTGAGACAAATCTAGTGGTGGCCTAAGACATTTGCACAGTACTGTAGCTCTTGGATAGCACTGGAGCCTGCGTGTGTAAACTGCTCTATGACGCCTTTCTGATCTTAGCAGGACGAACAGATTTCTGCTGGGTTGGTTTGAATCCTTGATGATTCCGGTTGCTCTCTTTAGGCATGGTGTAGCATCATCCTATATCAGAGCAGCTTCCTATAATTAAACGTTTTATGAAAGGGGAAGCGGACGAGATGCATTACCATACCACGCACAGTATAGACCTGTTTTTACTCCAATATGAGTTTCTTGACTTGTTTAAAACACACATATGGGCCCGCTCTTGACCTGCCTTACTGGTAAATGTTTTTTGGTTGCATAATGCTGCGTGATTCATCCCTAGTCATCACTTTTAGCTTAAAATAGTATGAGAAGTACGTTCCAAGTGGACAACAAATGTCAGATTTAAACTGACTTGATTTAAAATGTAGAGGCGGTGCTCTTCCGGTAAGTAAATTGACCAGCTTCCCTGCTGAAAGAAGTCTGAATGTTGGCTGATTCCTGATTTCCCAGTATGACAGCGCATATAAACCCAGTGATTAGATAATTGGAGTCTGATTATGTTCTGTGTGTGTTTGGGAAATGGGAACGCAGACGGCATGGGAGGCGTTTTCATGATTGTGTTAATAATTTGTCGTTCTGCTCTCTCCTGACTGATTCTGCTTGTGCACTTGCACAGTAGTAATGAAATGCTGATTAATTGCACTAAATAATCCAATTAGTTGAACAAAATCCACTGTCTTGATCAGACCCGCTATAAACCAACAATCCAAGAAACGTACTCCAATCTAAGATACGCTTTTGAAGCAAATAATGAGATATCTGCCTAAATCCTGTATAATTAGCCGGGATCAGTGGTGTGTGTGTAAGCATTCTGGGAGCTCATAACAGGTCAGCGTGCACCTTTTATAGAGGTAAATTCTCATGACTCTTTTATTTTCATTGACCGTTCAGCGCCCTTTCATCCTCCTCTGCCTGTCTGTGGTTTGACTCCGTTGCCTCTCTTCCTCTCTCTTCTCTTGCCTCTTCGTTTTTCTGCCTGGCCCTCGCAGACCCCGGGGGGCTTTTATGCTCCTGTCCTGAACCAGCTCATTTTTCCTCGCTGCGTTCTGAAAGCCTGTCAGTCTTCCTTTCAGGGGGCCTCTCTGTAGCAGGTGAGGCGCCCCACACCCCATCCTTTCTCCCTTCCCCCTTCTCCATTGTCCCTCGGTCCAGTTGCGGGCCGCCCATCCCCGCGTCCCCCTTCTCCACACCCCGTATCCACTCTCCGGAACAATATTCTGGCTTTTCAGGGAAGAAAGAGGCGACCTTAGGGAGGGATGAAGGGGGACAGGGGTGCAGGCTGAGAAACCTGAGGTATTTTGGTAAGGGAGTTAAAAAAAAAAGAGCGAGTGTGAAGAGGAGCGAGAAAAGAACAAGGGGAAGAAAGAGAATTGCTCGAAAGCAGGGTAGCCGATGTTGCCTCTGTGTTTCTGTGCTGAAGCAGAAGGATGTATTCACACTCGTCCCTCATTGCTAAATCAGTGCAAACTTAAGCCCGCTGCGTGTGACGCCCTGCTGTCAGATGGATGCGGGCAGCGCGCCGTTGGTCTGTGGGGAGAACCATGAAACAGCTGCTTTACACCAATGTTCAGTTTAAGCTCCCTTTCAGCGTGCTTTCATCCCGCGCCTGACGATGAGCGTGTTTTAAATCCATTAGTCTCAGGGTTGTGAAGAAAAAAATGTTCCGAGTGAACGCTGGGAGAGTCCATTATTAAACGTCTTCACTACCCGTGCAAATCCTACAGCTGTCCGAGTTTACATCCGAGCTTTGTGACTATGTATTATACTGTACATGTCCAGTGAACCAACAGCCTGCTTTACATCAGTGCTAACCCTTAGAACCAAATCCTACCTAATGATCAATTTGAGGTGAGGGTGAGTTTGTAAAAATGGCTTGTAATTTGTGGGAAAGCAGACTGGTTTGTCTTTTTGGTACAAATTTGGAGGGAGAAAAATCATAAAAGAAGATTTTTTTGCATAAATGATAGGCTTTAGTGCATGAGATGGGTGGGGTGTGAAGTGTTTTTCTTTTGTATCCGGCTGAAAATGATTAATATGCATAAATGAATATAAATCGCCCTGCTTTTCTCTGCGGCTGCATAAAAACATTGATAACAACGACGGATACTAAAAAGGATAAATAATCCGTTTAAACTGCTATTGAGTCATATATTCGAATACACAGGCACTGAGCATTGGATGGACCTTAAACTGCGTGTTATAAAAACTATTATTTGTCTGTACTTCTTGTTTTTCAAAATAACTAATGATTGTAGTCAGTATCCTTTTCATTCGCCTCCTTTTACTCACGTCCTTTCACTCTTTCCTCTTCTCTCTCTCTCTCTCTGATGGTCGTTGATTACGCCGAGCTTTCTCCTGTTGCCATGGCAGCACCGGCCTCGGTTTTCCCCTGCCGAGGCTCCCAGGCGCCATGGCAACATCAACAGGCAGGTTTCGAGGCTCGGGGCCCGGACGCTGTTCCCTCCCTCTCTGTATCTGCTCTTTCTTCTCTCCTGGTGTAGCAGTTACAGAGCCGGGCACAGAGACCGATGGTGGCAGTAAAACCTGTGCTGTGATTAACCTGATTTTACAGAGGGAGGGGCTTCCTTAATTGTTTTTCATTCTAAAACAAAAGGCTGCCCAGGTGATCGCGTGCAATCGCTGCAGAGGGTCGAAGGCGGCCGGCACGCGGCAGCGTGTGCGCCCGGGCGCGTGTGTTTGTGTGCGTGTGAGTAATTAGTCGCTGATGATGGCACTGACATCCAGCTTGTTTACACAAACAAAGAGAGAGACAAAAGAGGCACGGGGCGAGAGCGAGGGGGAGACGCTATGATAAGCGTGCCAAAGCGACCACCCAAACTCTCCTCTTTGACTTCCGCGTGCGTTGGTGAATAATCACTTCATTTCTAGTGGCGCCCAGAGTGCAGGCGGCTGGTGTTTTCATTCTCCCTTGACTGACAAGTCGTTCTTTAGTGGAGCCGAACAATGCGAACACGCAAACACAGCTGCGTACGTTAAATAATGCGTGACTCGGTTCCTTCAATCTGCCTTCCAGAGGAGCGATGGCCGAGGGCTTCCCCAGGCCACGAGGATCAACGATGGCTCGCGCGGCGTTGTCCTCACCATGGTGGCCATGGCCTGCGTGGGTGTGGTCCTGCTGGCTGCTCTGATCGTCGCCTGTCTGCGTCATCATGCTCGTCAGCTATCGTCGGGCAAGCTAGGCCTCGGCCCGGAGGCTGGCACCGAGACCCACTTTGATTACCAGGTGAGAGCGCCAGTCCGACAAGACATGTCATGCTGACATGTTTCAGGGTATTAAAGGAACATTTACCTTTAGCAGAATGACTTACAGACTTACTGATACTTTTGCACAGTACAGCAGCATTATTAAAAAGAGTTCAAGCTAAATATCTATTCCAAGCACACAACCAACCTCACGAGCCAATAAACCAATCAAGGGAAATGATGCAAATGAACTAAAAAGATATCTTCACTGCAGTTCCACACCACCATCACCACTAACTAAGGAAAAGCATCATAATCACAACTAGCTTCATCTGACAACCAGCCGTATACAAATTAATTCTTTCCTTACCTTCATCATTAATACAGCTACAGTTTTCTCTTAGCTGACTGAAACCTTCTAAGAAGTTTTAGTTCCCATTGCCTGCAAAAGATTACTGGAAAAATCCCTTTCAAAGGCCGCCTGAATCAGCTGGGCTTTTCGTTTTTAAAAACCAGCTCTCACAGTCCACTTAAACCTGGAATTGTGGAATCTGTCCAAGCTCTTGCTGGAGGAGACAATCTAGCATTGTCTCAAAGCAGCTTTACAATTTTCTGTTATCTTCTATTATCTAAGACCAATCACGATTTGCAAGCCTAGGGCGATAGCGGCAAGGAAAAAGTCTTTAAAAATGTTATAAGGAGTCCATTTAAGTCCTTAAATGTTATGAGGAGGACCAAGACCTTGGGAGGACCAAACCTCCTTGGGCGGCTTAGATGAGAAATGTAAGTATTAAACCATGTTATCTAATAATAACAATAATAATTATAACTCTACCTTAATCAGAGAAACAAGAGAAATAAAACGTTGCAGTCAAAGCAAGAGGGTATGTTAAATTTGAATGCTGTGCGAAGGTCCTACACATTTAAAACTATTTTTCTGACAAAAAATTGCAGTTTAGTACATTTATATGTTATATTTTGTTTTACAAAGTTAGTAAAGTAATGTTTAAGTCGATACTGATGCCTTTAGCCTTTCCCACATGGTGAGGTATATGGTTTATTAATTCATCAATGATATCGGATCGATATTGGGTATCGACCGATAGACAAAGTTTATGTATCGTATCGGAACTGAAAAAGTCGGATCGGTATATCCATAGTCTAAATTATATAGTTGTAAGGGAGTAAGATAGTAGAAATGTTGACAGGGCAGGACAAACTTTTCCATGGTGGTGCTGGGCCTCTCTGGACCTTCTGGTGTGTAGACCCTAACCTCTGCACCACTACAGTCCGTTATAATCAGATATGAGGTATAATGTTTAACTAAAGTGCTGTCTGGTCAGGATGTGACTCCATTCCTTGTAAAATATCACCTGTAATTTTGAGACATGTTCATGGTTTAACTCTTTATCTTGGCCAGGGTCATAGGGAATCTTGGGGCTATCCTGGCAAACACAGGGTATGAGATGCCCGGATCCCTGTTGTTTTGGGCAAGGTATTAGACCGATGTGCAAACCAAACATTGTAATGAACGTGTTGAATTTCAAACTGTTTACCAGTTTAGCTGAGGAAATGATTTATACAGCTGGCACTGCAGCAGCTCATATATTACACAGTTCTGTAAAATTTAATAAGAGGCATTTTGTGCTCTTCATAATATCAACATCATAGTGATTAAACCTACTGCTCTAACTTTGAGCAAGCCCTCTATCGTCTTGCATCATCCTATAACGCTTATGCATGTGTATCATTCTGAAGACCAGTCCGTAGGTACCCTTTCAAATGAAAAGATGCTAAATGTGTTACTTATTGCGTCGATGGACCCTGCAAATAGTCATGCGAGGATGTGGCTGCCAGTCAGGACTTTGATCGTGAGGTGTGTGTGTGTGTGTGTGTGGGGTGGCTCAGTGAGCTTTGTCGCCAGCACATGGCAGCAAAGTCGTCGTTCGTCCGCCCGGAGCCTGGTGGTCGGAGGGGCACGGACACGTCTCGGGTGAGCAGTGTGTCATCTCAGTTCAGCGATGGACCACAGCACAGTCCTAGCTCTCACAGCAGCACCCCCTCATGGAGTGAAGAGCCCGCCCAGTCCAATATGGACATCTCTACTGGTCACATGATACTGGTACATCCCCTCACACACACACACACACACACACCTAGACGGAACCCCACCCTTCCACTCATTCACTTCAAAATGTCCTCAGTAATCTAAAGCAAAACCTCACCAAGAAGTGAGGACCAGCAAAACAATCCTCACAAGTCAAAATTTCAAGGTTTTCCTATCATTGAAAGGACATTTGGTCCTTACAAATATAGAAAGACAAGATACACAAACACAGATAAATAAACCCACCATTACACTCAGCACCCATTCATTCCTTAAAGGTTTTCCTTAAAGAGGATCCACAGATTTCCGAAATGTTCAACAGACTCTATTAACACTGAGTCCCAATAAAGTGATTAATAAACCTACACACACAAAGTTTCACAATGGTGCATTAATACCAGTATAAAATGCCCCTTAATAATAAAAAATAGACGTTAGATCTAGGGTTAGATTCCTTACCCTAGATTCCTTGAATCGTTTAATGATATTATGCTCTGTAGAGGGAGAAATATGGAAATCCCTTCCGATCTTTCTTTGAGGAACATTGTTTTTAAACCTTGCAATAACTTTCTCAAACATTTGTTGGTAAACTGGAGATCCTCTGCTCATCTTTGCCCCTCAAACACCCACTGGTTTTGTACCAAATCATGATTGACAACACCTGTTTGAAATCATATCATTACTTAGTTTTTTGTCTCATTACTAGCCCTAAATTGTCCCCATCCCAACTTTTTTTGGAATGTGTTGCAGGCCTGAAATGAAATAATGGACGTTTATTAACAAATTAAATGAAGTTGACCAGACAAGACATTAAATATCTTTGGTTCATACTGTCTGCAATGCAATAAAAGTCAAAGGAAATGTAAGATACGCTGCAACACAGCGCTGACCAGGATAAGTGAGGTTAAAACATAAAAAATATAAATAAGCTAATAAATAAGTTCTTAATTAAGACAGTTTACAGGTCTGTGTAACATCTTGATCAGCAATGTTTTTACCTTCTGCACTAATCCTACCATAAATGTTTATTAAATATTTTTGTATTTTATGAACTGAATACATCATGCTTCATGTTTATCCAGGCCTACATGGAGGACCATCTAAAGAATAAGGACCGCTTGCTGAAGGAGTGGGAGGCTCTGTGCTCATACCAGGCTGAACCCAGCTCTGTCTCCACAGCCCAGAGCGAGAGCAACATTGGGAAGAATCGCAACCCAGAGTTTGTGCCCTGTAAGATCTAGACTTCTTCTCTTTTCTGCTTGGCGTACAATAATTATACCTTATATATGCAGCGCTGGTTAAAGAACGGATAAAATGTCACTCCTGATGCAAACTGTGCTTGCATGTTGCAGATGATCATTGCCAGGTGAAGCTAAAGCCGGAGACCAATCCTAATAAAGAGGACTACATCAATGCTAGCATTATAGTAAGTAATAACTTTACACTGAGCGTCTTCTATACAATACTGCATGATTTTCTTTAAATTCATATATCCATAAGAGTCTCAAGGAATTTATCCTCACCACTTGCTTTTACCAAGCTGCTTTACCACAATATCTACTGTAAAAATCACTATATAAATAAAATGTAATTAAATTGGAGTGGCACAATGGCATGATGTTTAGCACTGTGACCTCACAGCTCTGGCGACCTGGGTTCGAGTCCCGGCCTGGCCACTAGCTGTATGAGTTTGCATGTGTTCCCTGTTAGGTTAATTGGTGTCTCAAGTGTCCCATATGAGTGAGTGTGTCCTGCGATGAACTGGCACCCTGTCCAGGAGTGGTTAAATTGAACACTTTATCCTGATTAGGGTTACAGTGCAGTCATATCCTGAAGAACACAGGGTGTAGGTGTGAGTGTGCCCTGGACATACCCTTGAAAGGGCCACCAAGGGTCTCTTCTTCCTCAGACATTGTTGCTGCATGTGACCCTGCTAGAAGGCACCTCTGGGACTGGACTCAGGTCCCTAAAGTGGTGGGCTTAGTCACCAAGCACCTGAGCTGATATACACTGCATAGACATCCAAAAGTACATGGGTAGTAGAATTCACTCTTCAGAATTCACTCTTCAGAGAAGGTTTTCCACTAGAATGTGGGATATCAATTTGAGGTCGTGTTGGACAATAAGCCCTGACTCACACTGGCCGTTCCAGTTAAACTCACTGGTGTCTGATGGAGTTAAAGTCAAGGCTCAGTGCAAGTCTGCCAAGTTCTCCATCAAATTTGGCAAACCCTTCCATTATGGATTTTGTTTTAGGAGGGCAGGAGAGAAAGTCTTTGAACTGACTTCTTAGGAGGTGGAAATCTATTAAGATGCCATGCTGAGAGAACTGATGTTCTGTTCTAGTATACTTCCTATCATGAACTTAGCAGCAATTGTGGCTGAAATTAGATCCTAATTAGAAGGTGGTGTCCCCCAAACCTTTGGCCATATAGTGTATGTATTAAGAAAATGAATGCAGAGTTTCCACTGATTCTTGTTCGAGTTTTCTTATTCGCAATTAACGTCTAGCCCAGAGGAACACAAGTTGGTATAATTCAGTTTGAAATTATTTGCATAAATACAGACTGTGTAAAAGTTTTAGGCATAGATATTTTTTCTGTTTCTATTCTGTTTATTTTTTATTATGATTTAGTGGTTCTGTACTTTGTAGGTAATGCAATTACGACTATAAGTTCATCCCTGTTTCTCTCCATCCTTTGGAGGACCAGACCCAGCAGAGCATATTTTGGGTGGTGGTCATTCTCAGCACTTGACCACTGATGAGTGGGGGTGGTGTTATTGGTTTGGCTGGTACAAGTGGATCAGATACACAGTGCTGCTGGAGGTTTTTAAAAAACAAACGTTTCACTCTTGTAGAACATCTCTCATATCACTCGTACCTTGTAACGTAGTCGAGACCAGTACTTCAATTGTTTTCGTCATCCTCTAATCCTTCATCGTGCTCACAGGGCCTGCCTACAGGAATGCTGTTGGCTGGACTTTTGTCTGATGGACTATTCCTAAACAATAATTGCCTGATCTCGGCTGATCCTGTGGGGCCTGACCGTTAGAAGAACAGAGTAATGGCGAGAAGAAAGTTATGTCAAGAAACGATGGACTACAGTCCTGTCATTGCAGAACACAAGTGTAAGGGACACTAAAGCTTAATAAAGAATATGCAGGATGTAAACTGAAAAGACAGAATTCCTATACTTTTGCACACTACTCAATGTCCAGATTACTTCATACCCAGTCCAGTTCACCTTACAGCCACCAAAGGGCCTGTAGTTGGTGTGTGTCATAAATAAAACATATATCAGAATGTTCCCGCTCGTCTTTTTCCATTTAGGTCACTGATCTAATTGCCAGCTGTTAAAAACCTCACCTTTTCCTTCACAGATAGACCATGACCCTCGCTTGCCTGCGTACATTGCTACCCAAGCCCCCGCCACACCCCAATCGCTGACTTCGGCAGGTCGGTAAACATTTCAGTGGTTAACAATTACTCTCATACTGTTGTCTTTTCAATAACCTTTACCACTCAAGCAGATGGCCCTTTAGACTGTGTGCCGGCTTTATCTGACACTGGTGTGTGTGTGTGGGTGGTGGGTGTGTGTGTGTGAGTGTTGTAGATGGTATGGGAAATGGCTGCCCAGTGATCTTGACAATGATACCGCTCTGATTAGAGGACGGAGACAGCGGTGTTATCGCTACTTGTCCTATTAAGTATCGTCTCTAGACAACATCCTACGAGGTGCACTACGCTTCTACTTTTGTACTTTGCATAACATTCGTCAAAAAATTTGCCCATCGGGTGGCGCATTGGAACATTCGCATAACCCGCAACTGCAGGGTTTGCATTTACATTTAATTAGCATGACACCCTTATCCAGAGCCTACTTAACGACTGATCAGTCCCAACAACCCAAGATTGTGGATTCAGGGTCTTGCTCAAGGAGCCACCAATGGCAGCTTTGGCAGAGGTGGGATTTGAACCAGTACCTTAACCGCTAAGCCAGCAAGTCCCACAAACACAGCCCAGGTTCTGGTAGAGCATTTTGGTTGGGTCAAGAACATATACTGTATTGTGCAAAAGTCTTAGGCCATCATTAGATTTGTTTTAGCAAAGGTATAATGACCATATATAATTATGTATGGTATTTTTATTAGAATACAACCAGAAAATGTGTATACAGTATTAAAAAACTGGAATCCAAAAACCAATATTATACAACCCCAATTCCAATGAAATTGGGAAGTTGTGTAAAACATAAATAAAAACAGAATACGATGATTTGCAAATCCTTTTCAACCCATATTCAATTGAATACACTACAAAGACAAGACATTTAATGTTAAACAGATAAACTTTTTTGCAAATATTCACTCACTTTGAATGTGATGCCTGCAACACGTTCCAAAACAGTTGGGACAGGGGCATGTTTACCACTGTGTTACATCACCTTTCCTTTTAACACTCAATAAGCGTTTGGGAACTGAGGACACTAATTATTGAAGCTTTGTAGGTGGAATTCTTTCCCATTCTTGCTTGATGTACAACTTCAGTTGCTCAACAGTCCGGGGTCTCTGTTGTCGCATTTTGCACTTCATAATGAGTCACACATTTTCAATGGGAGACAGGTCTGTGCTGCAGGCAGGCCAGTCTAGAACCCACACTCTTTCACAACGAAGCCACGCTGCTGGAACACGTGCAGAATGTGGCTTGGCATCTGAAATAAACAGGGACGTCCCTGAAAAAGATGTTGCTTGGATGGCAGCATATGTTGCTCCAAAACCAGTTTGTACCTTTCAGCATTAATGGTGCCCATGTTACCCATGCCATGGGCACTAACACACCCCCATACCATCAGAGATGCTGGCTTTGGGACTCCGCAGTGATAACAATCCGGACAGTCCTTTTCCTCTTTGGCCCAGAGGACACGACGTCCATGATTTCCAAAAACAATTTGAAATGTGGACTCATCAGACCACAGGACTCTTTTCCATTTTGGTCAGTCCATCTCAGATCAGCTCGGGCCCGGAGAAGCCGGTGTGGTTGATATATGGCTTTCACTTTGCATGGTAGAGTTTTAACTTGCACTTGTAGCTGGAACGACGAGCTGTGTTCACTGACGATGGTTTTCTGAAGTGTTCCTGAGCCCATGTGGTAATATCCGTTACAGAATGATGTCGGTTTTTAATGCAGTGCCACCTGAGGGATCGAAGGCCAAGGGCATTCAGTGCTGGTTTTCGGCCTTGCCGCTTACTTGCAGAGATTTCTCCAGATTCTCTGAATCTTTTGATGATATTATGGACTGTAGAAGTCGTCCCTAAATTCTTTATAATTGCACGTTGAGAAACGTTGTTCTTAAACTGTTGGACTATGTGTGGTGAACCTGCCCCATCCTTGCTTGTGAACGACTGATCCTTTCGGAGATGCTCCCTATATTCCCGATCATGACACTCACCTCTTTCCAATGAACCTGTTGAACTGTGGAATGTTACAAACAGGTGTTGTCTGGCCATTTCTCAACTTTCCCAGTCTGTTGTTGCCTCTGTCCCAACTGTTTTGGAACGTGTTGCAGGCATCTAATTCAAAATGAGTGAATATTTGCAAAAATCAGTAAAGTTTATCCGTTTGAACATTACATATCTTTTCTTTGTAGTGCATTCAACTGAATATGGGTTGAAAAGGAATTGCAAGTCATCGTATTCTGTTTTACACAACATCAACAGTCCACTTCATTGGGAATTGGGGTTATATTACAAGGCAGTGAGTTACCTGGAGAAGAGAAAGAAATAAAAGACCGCCTACTTTGGGAGTGCTGAACTACTATACCAGAGATTACTTCAGAATCTTCAGAACAGGCTCCCCCTAAAAAGTTTCAAGATGTGACATGGAGGATCACTACATACCGACTCCCATCATTGCTAATCCAACACATCTCAATGCTGCTAAGACTTTTGCACAGTACTGTAGTATTAATCAATAATGACACTATATCAAAACATGTCTTGCTTCTTTGGTTGTTTGTTAGTTTTCTTACGGGCCATCTCTGTGCTCCTCAGTTGAACCTGGTGTCGAGCACATCTGGTGTAAGGACTTCCTTGTGCGTAGCTTCTACCTGAAAGAACTCAACGCAGGGACACGCACGCTGACCCAGTTCCACCTGCCTCAGCTGGCCTGCCAACGGCATCCCCCCCTCCACGGCGCCCCCTGCTGGACTTCCGCAGGTACTGCCACTCCTCAGACATGGAGTGTTGTGAAGTCGATCCTTGCTGTTTTCTCTTCACGTGGGTCCCTGGAAGAGTCTCCCTATGTGCTTGGGGTTATTCCTGGTTTACGCTCGATCCCCCTTTTTCCTCGCTCTCTCATGCTTCTCTCTCTCTGCTTGCTGGAGGTTGGGCTCCTGAACGTTGCACAGCTCCCAGTGTCATTTTTGTGGTTTGCAGCTAGTAGTCTGGGTCCAGTTGCATAGTCACAAAAATGATCATTGGTAGGTGTGAGTGCAGCAGGAACGAGGCTGAAAGGAAGCTCCATCGCCTCCTCGTCTGTCTCCTTCCTCCTCCTCTTCTTCTCTCCTCTAAACGTGTGATATCTGCACTGCTTCCTCTCCACTAAATGCATGCTTTCGGTTGACGGCTGCTCTTGGAAAGCTATGTAACACCTGCTGAATGATGTCCCTCCACAACCTGCTATAATCCTGCTTTTTGCCTGGTCGTCTTTCTTTAGGAAAGTGAACAAGTGCTACCGAGGCCGGTCCTGCCCCATCATTGTGCACTGCAGGTAAGAACCACAATGGACCAAAAGGACATTTCTCTTTTTCTTTCGTCTCTCTAAGGCGTGTGATTGTTTGTTTTATCACCTGCAGTGATGGAACTGGAAGAACTGGAACCTACATTCTGATTGACATGGTCCTGAATCGCATGGCGAAAGGTACGATCTGCAGACGAGCTAAACATTGGAATTACTGGAAATAGGTTCCTTTTCCATCACCACGATAACTAAGTAAAATCCAGAACAGGCTGCTTGAATACAGAGAAATGCTAAAGTGATAACGAAACACATTTAAACATATACAGTATGCATAAACACTACTTATCCAATTTCAAATATGACGTAGCTGTAACCATCACAGGTACGTAATCATCTTCTCGTGTGAATTCTGGCGCAAGGGGCACTAGAACTAGAGACCTCAGAACACAAAGAGCTCGGAAACTGCTGAACGGCAGAAACAAACCAAACACAATCTCGCCTCAGGGTGGACGGTACGACGACAAAACGATCACGGAGCTCATGGAAATGGTTCTAGAATGCCAAAGGCACGAATGCACAAAAAGCAGGGTGCGCGCTCGCGGATCAAACGCTGTCTGAAGATCAAAAGCAGAGCTCCGACTACAAACGCTCCACTGCAAGAGCGATGAAGCAACATGGAGAGCTCTCCGAAAGACACGGATGGCATGAGGCTTAGACAAGCGCAGTGTCACGTGCTGAATGGATAAACACGCCGGCTTAAATGCTGCCTCTCTAACGAGCATCTGCAAGTGACCAGGATATAACGAGAGCTCCTGAAGCACTGGTGCAGATCCTCAAAGATCCCACATGGAAACTACACACACTGAGCACTGTAGTCCATCTGCCTCAAGGTTTGATGTATTATACATTCCAAGATGGTTCTCTGCTCTCCATAACTGTACAGAGGGGTTATCGAAGTTACCATAGCCTTTCTGTCAGCCATCTGCAGAACTGCCGTTCACTGGATGTTTTTTCTTTCATGTACCATCCTGAGTAGCTATAAAGACTGGTGTGTGTGAAAATCCCAGGAGATCAGCAGTTGTAGAAATACTCAAACCAGTTCAATCGCTTTCTATCTTCCTGTTTTTACATCGGTTTGCCTTTTCCTAAACAATTAACTTTCAAATTATGAGTTTTTATACAATAGACACATAATAATAAGAACCTGTCCAGAAGAAGGGTTCCCTGGCACCTTTTGGTGATAGTTTGATTTCCAAACAATCGAATACAGAGTAGACACATAAGTCAACAAGTAGATATTCAATATTTGGTTGGGATTTACTAACCACAAAAAAATCATCTCCGTATGAAGTCTGTACAGGTTTTGCCAATGAAGGAATACGGATTTTAGCTCTGCATCCATGTTGCTCTGCACAGCTTCTTCTGCTTGCAGTTTAGTGATATGCTCTCAAAGTGGTGTGTGATACCACTTCAGGAGTTCAGCAAACCAACTGAAAACCCATCTTTGGTTTTAGGGACAAATCACTAAAGCATAATGTTAAAGTAATAATAAAATAAAAAGAACCGGACACATGGGTGGTGCAGCAGTTTGATATGCTATTCCACAACCTTGGGGTCGGGCCAGGTCAGGTGTCACATACACCTATTATTGCCTTTGTCTTAAAGGAGGTCCATATTGGACAATGGATTCCAGGATAGGCACCGGACCCCATGCAAATAAAAAGTAGCAACTGGAGTTATTCTTTTTTTGGTTTCTGGAGCTCACAGTATCTGACATTTTTCCTTTAGGTGTTAAAGAAATCGATATAGCTGCGACGCTGGAGCACATTCGTGATCAGAGGCCGAGTATGGTGCGCACCAAGGTACAAAACTCACCGCAGTCTGGTGTGTATGTTGTGTAGGAGAAAGTGTGTAGGGTTCTACTCAGCATGACACAACAATAAAACCACCCATGTTTCTACACTTACTGTCCATTTTATTCACTCCACTTACCGTATAGCTCCAAGAACTGACAACAGGTGAAGGGGGGGGAGTATGTAATGAAGTATGTAGAGAAGCAGATGGACTACAGTCTGGCTTCTATATAATGATAAAATGGACAGGGAGTGTAGAAACATGGTGGTTTTAATGTTGTGGCTGATCGGTGTGTGTGTGTGCTAATAAATCGTGTATAGTCTGATGTGTGTGAGATGTTTCTGTTTCTCCACAGGATCAGTTTGAGTTTGCCCTCACAGCTGTGGCGGAGGAAGTGAACGCCATTCTGAAAGCCCTCCCACAGTGAGCCAGTCTGCAGTGTGGCAATCTGTCAATATGCATCCCGCACTAACACACACACACACATACAGAGATATATATATATATACACACAAGCCATTACATGGACTGTACCATGCTTAAGAAATTCCAATGCATTTCTGACCATGGCCTTATTCACTGAAGCTACAGGGACGGCTCCATGACATTTCCACTAATCACTGTGTGCACTAGCAGCTATAGGAGTTAAGGGTGTGTTAATAATCAGAGCTGATTAGAAGGCCAGATGAAACATTACTGCTTCAGGTACTGATGCAAACGGACCTAACTTCAGCATGGCCAGTTCAACATATCCGTGTCGCACGCCCGTTGATGTCGCCGGTGCAGACAATATCACTCCATCCCATCATATCCTACCAGTGATTACACGGCCCGTTCGGAGTGACGTGCATTTATTATGCTTGCTTTCGCTCTCCTCGTGTTCTTCATGACTTGTGATGAAAATGTCGTGATTACTGTACATAATTACACAATGAGTCTATTTGTTTATTCCTGTAGCAAACGTGCGCAAAATGAAACAAAAAGAGATCATTTTTACATGGTTCTGAATTAAATGTTACGTGGTGCAGCAGCAGGGTGCCTTCACTGGTCTCTATTTTCCTCCCATCAGGCTGGAAGGCATGGCAAGGTCTGCAGGTACTGCAGTTTTATAGTATTGTTACAGGACTTAAATCGATAAGGCTTCTCACTCGGGTGTAGTCTAGACGAAGCGGCAGTCTATTTCAGGGCACGCAGTACCACGTAGGGACAAGGAATGTTCAGTGACCTGACTGGCAAGTTTTGGGTAGTAAGACTAAAGGCAGTTACACACAGAACATGGTTTTTCATGTGATTTATTCAGACAACAGGAAATTAATTTGATTTCATCTACAATAACTGTAGCTTATACACCAAACGCGATTTTTCAGATGGCGAAAATGTGACGTTTGGCTATTTTATCCACCCTCTGTTCAGTTTTTGCAAACTTTTGCCAGCAACCAAAACAAACTGACCAATAACCATTGCTTCTGTGCCTCAAATAGCTCCTGTATTTTCAGCCTTTTCATACTTGGTACAAGAATGAGTAAAAACGTGGTGTTTTCGTCTACTCGTTCCTTTGCCCACTGTTGTTACCTGTCGTCTTCGGAATCATTTGCTTATTTAATGGTCAGATTCGGGACGGTGTTAATAAAACATAATAGCAGACTAATATTAATGATAATTAATCATAAATTCTATTTCAGTAAAACCTTAAGCGATGTGTAATTGAATAGACCTTCTAAATCCAGTGGCTAAAGTCTGGCCCTAGGGCAAAATGCCGCCCACGGCCAGATTTTAATTGGCTCTCGGCATCCAGCAAGAATACATTATTAGTGGCCTCTTGGCACATTGCAATTTTTCCTTTCGCCTAATGGCGGCAGCAGCACATAAAGCCGCTGATGCCAAGTGACGTTAAATAAAATAAATAAACTAAACGGGTTACGTGACTTAAGAAATATAAGATTTGCCTTGTCATTGAGTTCCACAGGTCTGATAGTGCATAGCAACTAGTAATAAAATACGTAATAATACGTAATAGTGATGGAAGGTACTTGACATGTTTTAAAGATGCAGTATTCTGTATAAACGTTTTAAAGAAAATATTTATCATACATAATCGGCAGTATGTTGTGGTAATTTTCACTCATGATATCCTGCTGCAGTTATTGTGCTGAAATTAAATTCAGTTAACAAAATATAAATGTTCTGTACACTTATGCTTTTGGAAAGAGAGACTGAGATATGGTCCAATCTGGCCCTCTTTGAAAAAAGTTTGGACATCCCTGTACTAAATCAAATGGTGATTTCATCCACTGAAGAAGACAATTTGTTTGTCTTGTCCGTTTTCTTAAAAAAAAAAAAAACAGGCGGCAAAAATGTAAAATAAAAATTGTCACCTCCGGTACGTATATTTTTGAGGTGAAAAAAATCGCACCCGAATATGATGCCATTTTGGCATCGGTTCACACCATCATGTTCAGTGTGTAACGGCCTTAAGAGGCGTACCCTGAAAAAGGAGACGTGCCAAATTCCGCACACTAGAGATGAGGTTTGAACCTGTCACCATGGCAACCACCTTACAATGAGCCTTTACAGGTAAATACATATAAAAAACAAACTCATCGAGTCAGACATCACATGCAGACACGACCGGCTGTGTCTGATCGAGGGAGGCCGGTTTGAGGGATCATCCCCAGGCACTGACACAGTGACCCCTACCCAGCCCTCCGGAGGTAAGTGCCAGAGCGCCCACCCAAATAAAAATGCGTTAAACCCACCGATTAGATCTGAACAGAACACCTTTATCATGTCACTCATTCTGATGCTTCGAAGTTTGCATCTACTGTATTTGTAACAGACTCAAAATGCTACAGACATTTCATTCATCTTACAAATCAGCTTTATGAAAATCAGCAAGTTTATAAATCCATTTCCAGTCTGTCCCCTTAAGCTGCAGCCACTGGCACCCACGTACACATTCTGAGCACACACACATTGACCTGTTTGCCACGTTTCCAAATAAAACTCTGAAAAGAATCTGAGCAGCAGCAGAGCCAGAGGGTGAGCGGAGAACGTGAGGACTCTTCACCTGTTCGGGGCAGATGGACGGATGAGCCATTAGTGCTGGCGCTCAGACAGACGTCTGTAGCTCTACTGCTGTTCAACACGCCACACAACATGCTAGCATAAGGGGGTTAGGATAAGGAGACCCCCCACTGACACTAGGTCCTA
Source organism: Ancistrus triradiatus (assembly GCA_025084515.1). Classification (NCBI taxonomy): domain Eukaryota; kingdom Metazoa; phylum Chordata; class Actinopteri; order Siluriformes; family Loricariidae; genus Ancistrus; species Ancistrus triradiatus. Next base: position 149,142 of record JAJAGP010001198.1, on the reverse strand, counting down.
TCGCACTGAGTATCAGGACTGTATCTGGATTGGGATAAGCCACATAAAGGCTGGGGGAAATGCACCCAAGACGCATTTATATCCGACTTAAATCTGGTCTGAGATGGACGCACCAAACAAACATAAATGCATCCGTCTCTCACCGGCACATCTGAATACTGAAACCACGCTCAACACTTTACGATATGCCTGCAGAGCCAATCATAAAGAAATAGCTAGAAAACAGAAACACAAGGAACTATTTTTATCAGCAGATTAGACAGGTACTGCTTTCTACAGCCGCAAACAGGTTCCAAGCATTACCTTCTGAAGTTCTCGCCTTATTCTTAGCTTAAGGAAATGAAAGAGATTTAATAAAATCACAGCCTTTCATGCAGCACCCATGTTTCGCAAATACAAACTGTAAACAAACCAGTGTTTCAGTGTTATGGGGTTGCTTACATATTACACAGGATACAGCAATCAGATTCAAACCACCTTACTGGAGGCGCATTCGGCATGTGGATAAATTCAATCAGGATACAATCCAGATACAAGATGCATGAATAGAAAGGGGTTCTAAATATTATCTAAATAAAATACTAGCAAGCAGAGACCACTTTCAACGCACAGAACCTACTTGATTAAAGAAATGAAATATTTATACTGAAGTTTCATCGAATAATATGTAGACATTTCGACCCACAAACTTAAAAATTTAAAATATTATTTAAAGTACATTCATATCACTTACTAAAGCTAGTTTTAAAGTTATTAGGCTGTAGAATATGAGCAGGGCCCTACTAAATTCACGGGGAAATGTGCTTAACTTGACATAGGCATCGTTGTCCAAAAATCTCAAATTTCACGGATTTTTCAAGAAAAGTGCCACACCTCACGGCAGCCAATAAATAACCCTCTAAAATCGCAAAGAAAGTTTCAATACACGCCACAACCCACCTTAACGCCGATGCTAGGCTTCATGCTAACGCTACGCTTAACGCGTTCACTCTTTAGGTGGTGTTATGCCGAATTCGGCACCCCTGTCGCCATATGCATCCCTCTCCGTCTTTTCCTCGAAAACAAGACCTAACTCGGCACCGCTGCCGCGAGATACAAGTTCTTCTAAATTAATGTGAGTAAAGTAAAGGCGGACTAGCTCCATTTTCGAGCAAAAAACGTTCGAGGATACATCTATCGAAAGGGGTGCCGAATTCGGGTTAACACCACCTGTTTGAACTTAAGGCAATTGAACGCAAATGAATGCTAAAAAAAAAATCACTAAGCCCAAACCTCTAGATCCTGTTTAATTTTGACTGTCATAGCAGAGTGTCTATTACAGGGGAAAAGGCTCGTTCACATCTGTGAATAAGCTAGGGCTCTAATTATCTAGCCTCCTCAAGGTTCGAACTCTGTGTGACCGTCCCCAAATGATAGACTATGTACAGAATAGAATAGGTAACCCTGTTGGTGCAAAACGTTTAAATCTGCTACCTGATATAAATAAGGATTTAAACTAGGTTTGAAATGCTTGTGGATGAGGATCACTCAGAGATGAGACGGGTCTGGTGTTAGGGATACACTACACACAAAATGTACAGGCTATGTCTTATACTAGACTAAGCTTTACCTCCAGGAGAGAGAGAAGGGGGTAGGTGGTGACCGATCAGCCCGTGAAGGCCTGGAAGTCAGACTCTGTAACAGCAGGGAGAGGGAATCAGATAAACACAAGAGGAGAAAACATCTCTCTCACACACACACGTACATGAGGACTAACAAGGCCATGAGGACATGTAGCAGCACAGCAGACTAAAGGCACAATGAGAAACAAATGTCATATTGTAACAGAAGTTAATGAAGCGACCAACGTAGGGCACATTTTGCAATATGCCATCAGATCGGTTTAATGAATCGTCAGATTGTGTTTCATAGTTTTATTTGCTTTAATGTTAACAAATCCATTATGTTTTAAACAAAAATATATGTGAAACAGATATATATATATATAAGATTTTACTGGAACCCTCCATTTTGGGATATTTCCATTCCGAGGCATCAACAAACAAACTGAATTATACACAACATACCTTTTCAAAATGTGCTCTTTGGGCAGTTTATAAAAATAAAGCATGAAATAAATCATTACCTCTCAGTGTTATATCTCTAAACAGTTTGTGCTTCTCTTATTACCTTGATTTGTGGGCTTTTTGTATTCAGTCTATTGCACATTGCCTTAATCAGGCATCCTGCAAACACGCACTTCATACATTAAAACTCATTCGATTGTCATTTCAAAAGCCAGTACTGAAAACAGAAGCCGATTCCTTTTTTATTTCTGCTGGAGCTGGTCAGGGTTATGGGGATCTGTGGCCTATTCACAGGGAATGAGCACACCCTGAATGAGCAGCAGGGGTCACTGTTGCAGCACCAGGAAAGGTCTCTCCCTCTTCAGGCACAACCAATCATGCTTATGTATGATGTGATGTGATCTGGCCAAGGCGGAATCTAATCCTTATCCAAACTACCGAATTGCTGCTGAGCCACACACCTGATTTAACATTTTCAGAAACCCCCAAGATAAGAACCAGTTCCTTTCCGAGAGTGGGTGTCCAAAAGTTTTTGTCCAACATATTTAGCCTAAGCTTCCAGCTTGTGATCCTCCAACACCTGATCTCATACTTTCATTTTAGTGTCCATTGTTATGTCTCTCTGTTTCTTATAGAGATCATCACAGCTTTTACGTTTAATACCAGACATTCTGGGTTTAAAATAGAGCAATAATTCCACTAAGAGGAGGTATGGACTGCACACAGTCGGTGTCACGACCACGTCCTACAGGACTACATTTCCCAGCGTCCATCGCTCCTTCCACGTCAAAGGCGCGGTTCGTTGCCTTTGTTTACATTTCGACTTACTGATTTATTTCAGCAATTCAGTTATTTAAACTCTGCATTTCCTTTGTTTGGTCTGAAGTGAGGACGTTTCGCTTATGTGTGGTTCACGCTGTTACAGTTTAGGGGCTGGATTCACGAAAGCTTTCTTAAGAAAAAAACTTACGAAGGTTTTTAAGACAAACACTAAGAAGTTCATAAGAATGTTCTTAAATGCAGTTCTTGAAAAAAAATTAAGATCTCAAATGTTTTCTTAAGAAAATCAATTATTTTCTTAAGGTTTTCTTAAAAAACTCTTAAGAAAAAAATGGAGGAAATTCAAACCAAGCGTGCAAAAAACACAAGTAATAGAGGTGACAGTGGAAGAAATTTTTTTTTTAAGGATGACCTTCACTCTAAAGGCTTTTTTGTGTAGAGTTTTAAATTTCGATGCTTACTTTCAACTCTCACAGCCTAAGACAAGTGTGAGGCTATCTTAAGGTTAAGAAAACATTTAAGAACAAAATGTGTTCAAGAATCGCATTAGAATTCTTAGAATTGTTCTTAAGAAGAGAACTAAGAAAAAAATAAGTTCATTTTTAAGACGTTATCTGAAGAATAACAAACATTCGTAACTTTTTCCTAAGAATGAAGTTAAGAAAAAACACATTTAAGAAGATTTTCTTTCTTAAGAAACTTTCGTGAATCCGGACCCTGGTCTGGTTTCTCTTCCTCGTGCTCATATCATGCGTTGACACAGTAAACAACAACGTTGTGCCAGAAATGTGCATTAACGTACCACGCTGCCATGCAATACAGTTTTTCATTTTGCGTTTATTTAAACAATTTTCCATGTATTGCACACGCACGTTCGCGTCTTTGAAAGTTGGTTGGTCAATGGTTCACATCTAGGGCACTAACTATTGGCAATTCAGTTCTGGTTTGTTTATTATTTGATGTATTGCTTAGTTGTTGAACAGTAAAGCCAAGCTATTTTCCATTTTTACATTTAAATAGAACCTAAAATGTTGTGTTTCACAATATTGCACTTTAAAATGAAAATCGAATGACTGAAGATACACAAAGCATATAGCTTATAGAAATAAGACCCCATGAGCAGGTGATAACAGGGCATTTCTGGCTGCTTTGGCAACAATAACGGAGCACACAGAGTCCCCAAAAAACAGGCACTTCTGCTTGTGATACAAAACTACAACATTTTACTACATCACAATCTTTAAGAAACCCTCCCTTTCCAACCTTTATCACAAACATACTCTAACTGCACTTCAGTTTGATTCAAAGCGGAGGGGATTTATCACATGGTGATCTTGGCACAGCTGGACTGCACAGACGGTACATTCAACCTCAGATTAGGGTTTGATATATAACACTTTCTGGAGGTTCATACAGACACATTCATTGCAGCATGATGCCTTATTCGCTTCCCAAATTAAACCAGGCCATATTTACGTTGGAGTGCTGGGAAAATAGAGCTTTAAATAGCCTCTGAACATTAAAAACGATACTTGGAGCCTTTGCGCAATCTTGTAGACCAACATTTAAAGCATTATGGAAAGCTTTCGTTTGGTATCAACAACAGATCGTCATCCAATGAAAATGAACAGGCATGAACCACAAACCAGTGTATTAGTGTATACTCACTGTAGCCTGTTCTTCCACTTTCAATACGATCTCAATAAAGCTTTACATATCAGACCTGATACAGATCCGATACCAACATCCTAGGAACTGAACCTGTTCACTTAAAACAGGATACAACAACATCACAGATGCCAGACATTCTGTCACATCATCAGATCAAACCCAGTAAGATCCAACGCCATCATCCAAGTATTAGACTGGGTATGATTTGTTCTCACGCAACGTAAGGTACCTGCTATTTTCGCCCTAAAACCTTATTTTAATATCCTAAAACAACTCCAGTGGCTTAATGGTGTCAGCTGGATGTATTAGATGTCTGTATTCCGCTTCGCCAGACCAGGGGTGACCCCGATAAGGTCGTTGTTGTTTACTTTATTTCACATTTGCTGACATCATGGATTAATCGTGTGATAAAGTGTCTAAGGAAAGTAAGGGGGCCGATTCAAATACGCAGGGACGAGGTAGGAATTTTTCCTCTAGCTATTTAGGAAAACAGGGCTCCCGCTTAATGAATGTTCCCTAGCCTAGCCATATTGGAACACCTTAAATTCGTTTAATGCTGGGATAGGGCTTGCTCCCTGTCTCAGGCATGTCCAAATCACACTAATTAGCTGTTAGGTAAATATCTTGACCAGGACGGGCAAACTGGTAATGGTCCTGTTATTTATAGCACAAGGAAAACATAGTTAAAAACATCAGCCGCCACAACACTGCAACGTATTAACTTCAGATCCACGCGGGAAGGGTTAAATAACGAAAATAACATGCAGCGAAGGCTGACGGTGTGAACCACCACTTAACACAGCACACAGCGACACTTCTTGTCGCGTTTAAGCACGGCATTTCCGTTCATAACGGGCTTTTCTCGCTCTCTGTTCTCTGTATGAACCTGCCCTGGGCTAACGCTCGTCCCTGTCCCTCTCTCCTCCGGACCCGAACGGGCATTTGGTGCTGTTTGCTCGGTCCCACTCCTGTCTGACCTGGGCTCACGATTCAAATGGCTCTCTTTGCTCTGCTTGCCCCGCCCTCCCCTGGCACCTGAGATCGGAGCGGAGGCGGCGGCCCTCTGCTGGGCCTCCATCTCGGACAGGCTGTAGGCCAGCGCCATCTGCAGTTCTTCGTCCTCGTCTTCCTCGCTGGTCTCTGAGCAATGGAAGAAGGGGGCTGAGCTGAAGGAGCGCTGGGTGCTGTTCCGGGAGCTGTGGTCGACCGAATCTGACTGGGTGGCACTGGGGAGAAGGTGGTCCTGCTTTTGCTTAGGTAGGCTGGACTGCTCTCTGCGGCTCAGTTCAAGAGCCAGTGCCATTTCATCTTCTACACCTACGAACATGCAAGCGACCAGTTCAGACTCGCACTCAGCGACTTAAGAACCTCACCGCACGGTGATTACCAGGCTGATTTTAAACTGATGTACTCTTTAGTCAGGTAGGGAATTAGGAACGTACAGAGGGATTTACACTTTACACATGCTCAAATGTATACAGTACATATTAAGCACCCAAAATTCATATTTTTATTACTATTATTACTATGTCTTCTGCATTAGTATCAGTAAAATGCGGCCTCAGATGTTTAACTGTCAACACAAGGAGGACTGGTCTGGGTCCATGAGGGTGCAGGGTGCAATGAGGGCATGGTGATGAGCGACGCCAGTCTGGTGATACAGAATAAAGAGGGAATGATGCCAATAAGGACCAATAGAGCTCACCAGATTCTCCTGTGCCCTTATCCAGAGCAACTTGGCAGCTTGGTAGAGGTGGGTTTAGAACCCTGGACCTTCGGCTCTATAGTCCAGTACCTCAACTACTACGCCAACAGGTAAAATTTTATCAGCGATTTTATAAGCAATTTGGATAGATCTAGTGTTGTAGTCGAGACCAAGACTTGTAGTAGTGGCGCTCGAGTCCGAGTCCAAGACTGGAGGTGGAATTTTTTTCAACACGCAAGAATAAAAAGAAGAAAATGAAAAAAGTTGAATTAGAGTTTAAGTCACCTGAATGCAAATCACCTTACATACATTATATATAATATAATTATAATTATTAATAAGTAATATTAAATTTAATCATACTGGGCTAAGCTGAAGGATACTGGGCTAGTGGTAGCCTAGCGGTTAAGGAACTGGACTATGGACCAAAAGGTCCAGGGTTCAAATCCCACCTCTGCCAAGCTACCACTGTTGGGTCCTTGAGCAAGACCCTTAACCCACAATTGCTTGGATTGTAAGACTGTACCAATGTAAGTCGCTCTGGATAAGGGCATCTGCTAAATGCTGTAAATGTAATCACATATTTTGTAAAATATAACATTAGATTATATGTAGCCCAAAATTATTATATAATAGTCCTAGTCAAACTAAGGCAATGTAATTTTTGGAAGCAAATGATGGTGATGATTCTGTGTCCCTCCTCCTCTCAAACTTAATCAGAATCCAGATTTTGTGGACATAGTAAAAGAAAATGCACGCTCAAAATAAAACGTGTTCATTGATTGGATCCTGAAGGAGAAAAGCAGGAACTTGTTTTTCCCTGTTAGCCAATCAGAGTGCAGATTTTATTTAGGCATGTAGAGAAAGGACTGATTTATTATGTATGAATGGATTGCTTATATTCAATACCAGAGAAAAAAGTTCAGCCCATAATTAAAGTTGATGCAGACCGGACTCGAGTACATCAGCGTTCCAGAGGATGTTTGTGCTGTTGAGAAGGTAACATTGGACTAGACTACACTTCAGATGAAATTCGTAACTAATTTACAGGTATGCAGCCCCGGGCGTGATTAAACAAAAGTACCAAACAGGTTACACAGAACGACTGTAGCATTTGTCTACGAGTCTAGAACAACCAGCCAGCTTTGTTTCTAAAATTACTCAGAAATGCACCTAACAGCACTGACAGCACTTTTAAAGAGTAGAAGCAAATGCAAAGACTAAGACAAGTTCCATAATTGCATAATGTTATCAAAGTCAATGAGTAATCGGGTTAAAAAACCCATCCTTCACTCTGGATAACTTCGGGTTGCATCGTATGCAGTTCCATACAGAGGGTGTTAGAATCGTGGGAGGACTGTAAGGGCTGAAGCTTTATAACCTGATAAGTATATGGAGTATTAAATTACCATTGATGAGGACAGTCTTCAGGACGCCATCCTCCTCGATCTCTGTTCTCTCCTGCCCATTTTCTTTGATCCTGTAAGGACAAGTAATTCAGTCCTGAGCTGGGATAATGTAAAAAACACCAACAATGAAGAACCAAAGGTTCACGGACCTCCCTGTACCACGGGTGTAAGATGATAACAATAGTTATATCTCGGGATTTTGTCAGTAACGATATGTAATGTTTATTTTGTGTCCTAAAAATGATTTTATAAACTCTTACACTGTACTAGCTCGTTCTTATTAAGAGCCGGGCTGTGAGAATCTTGGGTCTAAGTATTGAAAGGTTTTTTTAAACCATCTTTTTCAACCGCTTCAACTGGCACTGTGTCTATTGAGATTATATATATATATATATATATATATGAAAAAATATAACTCCACGAATTCGGTTTTTGACCCGTTTAGCCTAGAAGATTTGTTTCGGTTGCTTAAACTCGTACGAGTCGATTCACGATTCAGTACACATTGATTCAGTGATTCAGAATCTCAACAGCTCTCGAACAGTGCAGATCTGCGCTGTGTTTATCGTGTTATTCTTTCTTTTTACATCTACAGTGCTATATTCGTAGTGCAAATAAGTCTCCATGGGTCCTAAAAGGGTTACTTATACAAGCCAACCGAAAGCAAAACAGAACATTCATGCTCCAGAACACAGGCTGCAGTTAGCATTAGCATCTCCAAAAGTTCACCAGTACAGTGTTTTGCTTTGACTTTTCACTTTCAATCCACGACTCACTAAATGACATGAGATTTTTCAACCCTTTATTATAAAATAAGCTCTGTGTTACTGATTTTGGCCAACTGTAGATTACTGTAAGTGTTTAAACAGTAAGGTCGCTCTGCTATGATACTTATATTAAACTCGTCACTTCATGATCACTTATGATGGATTTGAACATATCCCCATCATAAATCAGGGAACTCCTGTACAATACAGCTCCATTAATGCTGATAATGCCTTATACAAGGGGGATTGGAACCGATTCAATTTGCATTATTCCTTATGGGAATAATTTTCGGTTCTTGATGAGCCTTCTGCAATGAATTAATAATGAGAACCAAGGTACCACTGTATATAATAATCATAGACGATACATATCACACACCTAAGCTAAATTACAGAAATGCACAGAAAAGAAGATCTGACTTTTTCGTTGTGGTGCGTTTCCCATTGACGATCCGTGTGGAGGTGGATACAGACTTAAAATTCCCGCCTCCGGTGTTGAAGCCTCCCATTGAGGAGGAGGAGAAGGTGGTGAAGTCGACTGCAAACAAAATACATAAACATGATCAATAAATACTCAGGATACTAGATAAACAAACATTATTATATCCTCGTAAGACCTGATAATTCATTTTTGTCCTCTGTGGGGGACATGAGTTCACAAAGAATATTTCTATAACCATATAAACTACAGAGCTAAAAGCTGATGCGCCATCTAGAGGACATCCGGGCCTTTACACTGATATATCATTTATGGGGGTGTGTGTTTGCAACAGGAGCTCTCAGCAACCACGTGTTATGGACGCAAGAAGTAAATTGTTGAACAATATGTATTAATGATTTCTCAGGAGGACATATCCTCTATATCAGATCTGAACAGAAACAGCAGAACGTCCAAATCAATTCTGATAGATCTTTAGAACTTGTATGACCCGATACCATGAGGAGTCTATAATAACATAACTGGCTTATAATGTGAGCATGTGCTGCAGCCCAACCATTTGCTGAGGGGAAGGAGAAGAACCGGCTGGTTCCAGGTCTGGAGGGGCCATGGTGACCGAAGGAGCTGCGCATCCCGCTGTGCATGCCTCCGAACGGGAAGTCATCTACCAGGGATCAGAGACAGATGTTAAGTGTGACATGTGGTGAGCACAGGGAGTACCAGTCGCAGGCTTGGGTCACGCATTACATTAATCGAGGGGTGTATCGATACTTAGTGACAAGGCACATCGCGATGCAAAAATGGGACGATGTGCATCCTTGTTCGTTACACCATCGAATGCAAGTGCAGTTTTTGAACAACGGAGGGCGCAACCATTCTCTTCGTCTGTTCTCAGTGAGCTTGTTTGTTTACTTTGATTTCCAATTTAAGCTAGCATTAAGTTATTTAATTTTGGTGAATTGCTGTTAAAACAGCATTCTTTTTTTATTGCAGGGAACTAAAGATGCTTTTTGTTGAATTTTTATAAGAAAAGTACACATTCTTTTGAATTGTTAATCTTCAGAAATAAATGTTTTCACTTGTTTTTTAAGATATAGTGAAGCTACAGTACATCATTTTGTTTACAATTCTAAACCTCTGTTCCTAATCATTTATTTTAATTGCAGGAGTAAAATTGCAGATAAAATGTCTTTTATCAAATTTAAAATTTAAAAAGTTGAGAAAATTTAATTGTGAACTCGGCATCACGCATTGAATCAAATCGTATCGTTACACCCCTACAATACTCAAAGCACTTTTTTCCTGTAATGAGCTCATGTTCCAATTTTTTTATTACATTACAGTTAAGGACACTTTTATCCTTCTTTATTAATACTTTTACATCTTTACTTTTAACCATTACTTAATAAAATACAATAATTCCAAAAACATTTACAATAAACCCTGTCTAATTCCAATAGGTGTTTGGAGAAATGAGGCTTTTATGAAGCTTGAATCATTCGAACCAATAAACACCATAAATGATTCAGTGTCTCAAAAACCCCATTCTTTAGCGACATCTGCTGGCCAGATTTGTGCAACTGCCTCGGAAAATCTCAAACTCCATTCAAACAGGGAATTGAATTTGAACAGGAATTTTCAGCTAAAGGACTGATGGCTGTTATTCTTGTACTTTCTAGATGGTATGGATTAATATGGGCTTTAGGGAGCAATTAAAAGCACAGTAATGAGTACTGGGTAAGTAATTAGTCATTTGTAATGGATTACTTTTTTGAGTAACTTTCAACAATGACGAGTTATACAAACAACTGACAGTAATACACCAGTGATTCACTAGTAATCAAACCATGTACTGCCTCACCGAAGAAGCCGGCGAATGGATCCTGGTCTCCGAAGAACTCCCGAAACACCTCATCTGGGTTACGGAATGTGAAGGTGAATCCTGGGAAGTCTTCAGGAAAGGAGCCACTGCCTGAGCCTTAGGATGTAGAAACAAATCCTTATGACATGCATGTAATCAGAAAAGGAGTATGTTTTTAAATAAATCTCATCAGGTCTTCACCTGAAATCCCACTTTTGCCGTAATTGTCATACGCTTCCTTTTTGTTCCCTTGAGATGGAAAACAAACACTGCTTTAATAGCGAAGAAGGGAAAACTAAAACTGCGATACGAAACGAAGACTGAACTTACTGTCTGACAGGACTTCATAGGCTTCTGCAATCTCCTTGAACTTTCTCTCTGACTCCTCCTTGTTGTCTGGATTCTTGTCTGGATGCCATCGCAAGGCCAGCTTTCTGTAACTACGCACACAAGCATGCACACACACGCACAAATACACAAACAAATAAGAGATTTCATGTACATGTTAAGCTCACTCTGACAGAGATGACAGGGTAAGGTTTGGGGGATTTATTCGGATCCGAGTAACATCTGGCGTGCATGATAGCTTCGTAAAATAGGAAATAAGAGAAGCATCAGTTTTTTTTTAAATGGTTTATTTAATAAAACTCCACCTCTGTGGTGTTTGGGGGTATACGCCCCAATAGAGATACCAACCCAGGCCCTCAAGAACTGCCGCTTGATTAACCACACACTAAATCTTTAAAGTGATAAACTGATGAAGGCTGCTATCCTTGTTCACTCTCAGAGAACATGAAAAGTGAACTTTTGCCTCAATGCGTTATTACAACACAATTACAACTGCCTTCTTAACTATGCATCTTTTGACTGGCTGAAATGGCTACATGTGTATTGGGAATATCGGGGAATGTGCTGAGAAACGTTTACTATCACGCTAAACATGCTATACAAAGTGTACGCTTACGCTTTTTTGATGTCATCTTGAGAGGCGTTGCGTGACACTCCCAGAACGTCATAATAATCCACCATGTCTTCCAGGCCTCACTGCACCCACTGCCCTCCTGCCACAGGGGGAAAGAAAATGAATCCTCACTCAGACCTTCCTCTTACAATAAGTGTTATTATGCCCCATTAACAGCAGCACAATATGAAGGCATCATTTGTCATTGCAATGGCTCGTAGTAACGCTCATTCGTTTATTTAGTATTTTATTTCCTCATTTAACCCTGGCTTTCCTGGTCTGGATCAAGATGTGGGTCCAGAGCCTATCCTGGAAATGCAGGCAAACGCGTATTCTGGTCGGGGGCACCCGTCCATCACTCGCGGGGGAAGCACTTTAACTCCTGCACCCGTAATCATTTACATATAAGTGATGTAACCGCATGCCGAGTTTTGCAGCAATCCCACATGCTGAACCTGGGCGTGTGTGTTTATTCAACACTCCCCGAGAGAGAATGGTTCCAGGGAATGCCATGTGTGCTCTACCACAGCACCACTGGGCCTATGTGGTGCACACACCTATACGGTGAAGTGGCAGAATATGGACATTGACTTCAGAATGGCATTTACAAACACTAGGTTGCTCAAAATGGTGTCTGGAACAATGAGATGCAAGCCAACAAACTCAGGCTGAGGTTGCCCCGGTCACCCAACTCAATGATCTCTCTTTAATTTTGGAACTTAATCACTGCACACATTAACTGTCCATATTACCTCCTTACCTCCTCAGCGTAGATCTCTATCACTTTACTTCCAGCTTTCTTCCCTTAACTCCTAACTCCGTTTACCCGACTCTTGTTCTCTATTGAATCTTTATTCCTTTCCAGCTGTGAACTTATCTCCTTCACAGCTTGATTCTTAAATTACTTCAATCTTCTTTCATTTTCTTATAGACTTTCACTTACTTCACTCTTTCAAACTTCAGCGTTGCTTTGCTTTTCATCAAACATTCCCACCTCTAAATACAATTACCGCCCGTGCCTCTAACTTAGGGCACAGAAACTCATTTAAATAGTCTGCAGCACAGCTGGTGCTCATTCTCATTGAATGCCGGTCAGCGTGAAATGTAAGCCCCACAATCAGTACTGGTGACTCGATCTGGGCACTGCAGCTGGCCCAGTGGCCAAGATGTGCCATGCTACAGGATTGTAAACTATTTCAGACACATTCTCATGCAACTTTACTCAATACTGTGCGGCAGCAGATTCAGTCACAAAAAGGCCTACAGTTGCACGGTTTGCACTAAAATGAGCATAATAATGATATTAATTAATTGATATTAATCCCACTTCTCTTGGTCAGGAACACGAGCATGCCCTGGATGAGATGCCAGTTCATGTGGCTCCCGATCAGGTCGGAAGGCACTGCAAGGATTCAAACTCCAGGTCTCCACGGTAGTACTGTAGTGCACCTAATATGTAGTCTGTTTTTGGATCAATGTAAAAACCAGAAACTGCTTTATTAGTACTGATTATTCATGGTGATTACATATTCAGCCAAACATTGCGAACCAGTCTGACGTTAAATGTCACAAATCTGCCTCACAAAACGTCAGCTCCATTCTAATTGTTAAAATTTAAATGGCCAAAGCTTAAATTAGTTTATATGTCTGGTTAAAAGTAGAAGGACACTGAACAAAATGAGTTTTGCCGATAATGTGGTACGTCTTGGTGTTTATTCACACAAGCCTTTTGGAGTTCACCATGACATGGCGCGACAACGACCGTGTAGTATAACATTTATATAGGATATACGTAGTATGACATTTACTTTATTAAACAATATCTACTTGTTTGGTAAGTCTTAGTGATGGTTTTCATGTCTTACCTGAAGTTTCCAGTTCAAAACCAGTCTTAGTTTAACTGCACCTTAACGCTCTAGTCACAGTTGTGTATATTTAAAAGCTCATCGTTTAAATTTGTTCGTTTAACCGTCTCTCAGTGGAGATCAGACACTATGTGCTGAAACTGTCAAACTTTAGGACTCGTTTGAGCCATAATGGCTGCTGACAGCTGCACTGTTTAAACACCCACACACTGTCAAAGTGTCGGACAGTCCTGCGGTGCTAATTAGACCCAAAACTAACCGAGAGGGTCCTTTTTTTACCTTTTTTAGAAGCGTTGAGCGGGAAGACGGGCGTCTCTCGGCGTGTCAGTGTCTGTAAATAGGACAGAATAATATCTGCAGGAATGCGCTGTGTCAGTCAGAAAGAGGCGGATCCAGCCAGGATTAAACGACCCGTTACACACGATTCCGATAGATTCTTAGTTTCGTGCTGACCGGCTGTGCTTCATCACGGAATGCTCGGTGTTATTAGTGGCGCTGCTATATATATATGTCTCACTATCAGCTGTGCTGTAACACACTCTCACACACACACACAGAACCAGAAAATCGAGAACATGCCAGTGTTTTCTGGCGTCATTTTCTCCGCCCTCTCACAATGCAGGGCTTAAACCCGCCTTTAGAGCTCTGATTGGCTACTAGTATCCTGTTCTGTGCTATAATTGGACAGTTATCTATCAATCAACACTTGTTACAATGAGACACTACGGGGTCTGTTTAAAGAGTCGACTCGTTTAGTTTTCGAACCGACTCGTGTGTTTGAATTCGTGCCACAGCGCTTAGCCATGGCAGCAGTTTGTTTGTGTAAAATGTGTTTATTATGAAAGAACCGCCAATTGAATACATTTGAACGATACCCCAGACATGATAAAACTGTAACACTGTGCGTTAGCAGATATTTGTTGAATATATAAATGTAGTACACAAACATGGCTTGACTCACATATTTTAGTGATGTGTCTACATGTTACAGAACTCTGCGTGTTCGGACAGCTTGCTTTAAAGGAACATGGCATTTATCACTCAGGTTTCTCTTAGTAGCATGTGCGAAACGATTTTACTAATTCATTTTACCGATTCAAGCCATTTAGTTTGGTAAACAGAAATGGTTCGAGTCTTTAACGGACCGATTCAGTCATTTCAATACAAACAAACATTAAAAAAAAGCATCGGTTTACCACTAGAGGGCAGTGAACTCCCACAATGAAAGCTAAGGCAATCCGATTAAACTACCGGCTAAACGCTATACTTAACGATATGCTAAAGTTTGTTACAGCAAATGTATTTAAAAAAACAAAAACAAAAAAACAAAAAAAACACCCAAAGAAACTTCACTCTTTATTTTAAATTCAGGTATACAAATGTGAAAATGATATTTTACCAAAAAATCATTCAGCATGGCTGCTCCGAGTAGGAGTTTACCTTTTAGTAAAGAAAATCATTGTTAATTTAATATTCTTCGCCTTCTTCTTCCTCATCTCCCACGCTGTCAGTGCCCACTTCTTCATAATCCTTCTCCAGAGCTGCCATATCCTCTCGGGCCTCTGAGAACTCTCCCTCCTCCATGCCCTCTCCCACGTACCAGTGCACAAAAGCTCTCTTGGCATACATCAGGTCAAACTTGTGGTCTAGACGGGCCCAGGCCTCAGCAATGGCTGTGGTGTTACTCAGCATGCACACGGCTCTCTGCACTTTGGCCAGGTCTCCTCCAGGAACCACAGTTGGAGGCTGGTAGTTGATGCCAACCTTAAAACCAGTGGGGCACCAGTCCACAAACTGGATGGTGCGTTTGGTCTTGATTGCAGCAATGGCAGAGTTGACGTCCTTGGGCACCACGTCCCCACGGTAGAGCAGACAGCAAGCCATGTATTTACCATGGCGAGGGTCACATTTGACCATCTGATTGGAGGGCTCGAAGCAGGCATTGGTGATGTCTGCCACAGAGAGCTGCTCGTGGTAAGCCTTCTCGGCAGAGATCACAGGAGCGTAAGTGGCCAGAGGGAAGTGAATGCGAGGGTAAGGCACCAGATTGGTTTGGAACTCTGTCAGATCCACGTTCAGAGCACCGTCGAATCGGAGCGAAGCAGTAATGGACGAGACTATCTGACCGATGAGCCTGTTCAGATTGGTATAAGTGGGACGCTCAATATCCAGATTCTTGCGGCAGATATCGTAGATGGCTTCGTTGTCCACCATGAAGGCGCAGTCGGAGTGCTCCAGTGTGGTGTGAGTGGTCAGGATGGAGTTGTAAGGCTCAACCACAGCTGTGGAAACCTGAGGCGCTGGATAGATAGCAAACTCAAGCTTGGATTTCTTTCCATAGTCAACGGAGAGGCGTTCCATCAACAGGGAGGTAAAGCCTGAACCAGTACCACCACCAAAGCTGTGGAAGATGAGAAACCCCTGAAGACCAGTGCACTGGTCAGCCTGTAGGGAAGAGAAAGTTCTCACATTTAATACACCGTCTATTTATAAAGAAATCTGTAGTAGTATTGCTTCTTCATTTTCTGATACAAGCCTTCTAACAAAGGGAATACCTAACCAGTTTACGGGTTCTGTCCAACACCAGATCGATGATCTCCTTCCCAATGGTGTAGTGTCCACGAGCGTAGTTATTGGCAGCGTCCTCTTTGCCAGTAATGAGTTGCTCAGGATGGAAGAGCTGGCGATATGTGCCTGTACGCACCTCATCTGTTTAGAACACCACATCATTAGTCAAACTAGACCATAAACAGGGCACGTTTTGCATTCAAACGTAATATATTCTGTATTTAAAGAGGACTGGATAAAAAGGTGTTGTTTTACCAATCACAGTGGGCTCCAGATCTACAAAGATGGCACGTGGGACGTGTTTGCCTGCACCAGTCTCGCTGAAGAAAGTGTTGAAAGAATCATCTCCTCCACCAATGGTCTTGTCACTGGGCATCTGTCCGTCTGGCTGGATCCCGTGTTCGAGACAGTAAAGCTCCCAGCATGCATTTCCCATCTGGGCCCCAGCTTGACCAACGTGCATAGAGATACACTCACGCTACAAGGATTAGAAAAGAAAAGAAAAAAAATGAAAAGTAGAAATTGGAGTGCTGGTGGTACATTGGGTGTTACATTACATGAGCTATCAAACTAATTCAGTAAACACTGTTAGGGTAAAGATTTTGATTAGATTTGTTAATTATTAGCATTTAGAATATCTCAAGTATACTGTAAAAGGGTCTCAAAACAGAGGAACAGACTCCAGAGTGAGGGCAGCCCAGTGGTTAAGCTCTGAACTAATTTAAAGGCTGAGTTAAAAAAAATCTCCTGTCATTAAGTTTATATACAGCCACTGCTGTAGTTCCTAATCCTGCACAGCCAAGCTTTGTTCATATTTACAAGTAAAGTCAGTGATTTAGGGCCAGCGTCAATATTTTCGGTCAATTTAGGCCTCAGATGTCAGCTAAACATTCTTTTTATTGGTCGCTCCACAGAACGGTGTAAGCAGCACGTTTAAACTGTGTTGCTTGTGCAAAAATACATATCCTGCTGTGCTGAAAAGGAAGTAACTTGGTCCTCAGAGGGTAGCCTTCCTTCTACCCCTCCCCAGCCCATCCAGCTGCACGCCCATACACATGTAACAAGCAGAGATATCTCATCAGGACTTCACTAAAACAGATAACTCCATTATCCTGCATTCAGTTTATCACTCATGACCTCATCTACAGACATTCTGTATGCCACAGAGCAGGATGAATGCGTCCATTATTGCAGAATGAAGGCGGTGATCTCGCACAAGTTCTCCTTGTAAAAGTAATTTGGGATTGCAGAATGAACTATGAACAGCACTGAGGCTTCCTTGTGGAATTTGTGACTAGGCCTGAGATTGGGCTGAAGGGCTCACCCACATCCTCTGTACAAGGGAATGCATCCAACTGGCTATTGTCTGTAACCTTATAAAGTTTCTTAAGTATTTAAACACTTTAAAGCCTAATGTAAAGCCAGTACTCTTGTGTATTTATAGATATTTATAAAGAAGCAAGACGTTGGAATAACAGAAGTTAAAAGCTACACAAACAGCAAAACATATCAATCAAATCATAAAGATCAAATCTAGTGAGTGGATTTTCATTTAACAGAGCGAATGGAAAAATGCTAGAAAGAGTAGATCTACGTCAGCACTCACCATCTTGGCAAATTTTCCTTCCAGCCGACTTGAGGGTTCGGAAAGAGAAGGCAGTGTGGAGGAAAGAGAGCGAGGTGGGGTTTTTATAGCGAGGGAGGAGGAAAGGACACAGGAAGCTGCATAGGCTTTGATGAAAAAAAGTCAGTCCTGGTCACAGAGGGAAAAACCATCTGCACACAAAGTGCTCAAGCGTCAAAGACTTAGACTGGCTGTAAGAGGAACGTTTAGTTTGGAAGATAAACAGTCACACGGTAAATATCACGTGATCGTATGCCCACCCCATTAAGCAAACAAAAAATAAATGTCATGGTGAGGTAGTTTTAGAGGTACTGTAATGTTTTATCACTACATGTACTGCAGTATATTGATACTTTACATTCGGAATTTCAACATTTAGCAGAATATCCAGGTTGTATTTTTATTAGGGATAGCGTCATGATAACACAAAATAACTCAAGAAGTAAAATAACTGTTTAAGTTGTGGATAAGTCGAGGCAACGCGTTCTGTTTTATAGCAGCTTATTCTGCCCAGGGTTGTGGGAGTGCAGAGCCTATTGTGCAATTTACTGAGAGCAGGAAGGGGTACACCCTGGACATGGAGCCAGCTGTGTTTTAAATATGATGGCATCTTTGTGAGTGCCTTGATCGATCAGCAAGAGCCTTACAGCGGCAGGGAGGTGATCCCACTTAGATTTACATTTACATTTACAGCATTTAGCGACTTACAATTGGTACAACCTTACAATCCAAGCAATTGTGGGTTAAGGGCCTTTCTCAAGGACCCAACAAGGACCCAGAGGTGGGATTTGAACCTTCTGGTCCAGAGTCCAGTACCTTACCCGCTAGGCCACTTCTCACATATATGGCTAATTGTGTCTGTGCATATCCGGGCCAGGAGGAATAAGACACCACGTTAGAATAACCAAATGAGGTTAACAGTGACCCTTAGTCAGACTAGACGTTTGTTTACAATACAAAAAGAATACCTGAAGGTTTCCTAAAGCACTATCTTTTGCATGTTAAGACTGCCATGTGTGCTGTTACAGCTTGTGCTAGTTGTTTGACCTTTCCACTTGAAAAACATAGCATGCATTCAGTTCATTAGATCATTTCGAGCTGTTTATACACACGCCTCCTTGTGTGGAATGTGTGTTTACAGAAAATGAAAATACTGCTATGCTCTCTGTACAAAGGCAGGAACCACAGAGGCTCAAACGATCAGTGGTGGGTAGCACAAACAGTATTACTGTACGACATCAAAAGATCATGGGAAAAGACTTTTCTGATATTGCACAATGTTTGCAATGCTAATGAATGACTAGGTTGGGAATTTGATCTTTGTGTAAACACATTTATACCCCAGGGACTCATTCCTTAACTAATGACTCAAAACAAAAACTTTAGTTACAACAAATTTAGTTGCACCAATAATTATGATCCATATGATTAATTACGACTCATTTGTTTAAAAAGACTCACAGTATATTTATTGCATGTACAGACAGTAGCCTACAGAGAGAACAGCTCGTGGACTGAGTCCATCAGCAGCTGCCCCAGATTATATGGAAAGGCATATCGTAGTAGATTGATCCAATGAGGTGAAAAAACGTGTAGACACTAAATACTCAAATGAATACATTTATAATACGTGAATTATAAATGAAAAACAATAAAATGGAAAATACAAGTACACCATAAAGGAAATTCCATTTTTTATTAAGGGTTATAATACTTTTTAGCAGTAGATGGCGCTGTTGTGTTATAAATATTATTACCGCACTTAAAAAGTCGCTAAATGACCAAATATAGTTCGTGTTATTTTTATTAAATATCATAAATATTAAGTTATGTTAATCATATTTCTATATTTTTATTCACCCCAATAAGGACAAAACAGTATATATTTCTATCTAATATGCACAGCGAAACTGTTCATTTCGGTATGTCAATCAATGCTAATATATTTTTCAGGACAAAGTTGCTGGGTTATACTGTTATACTTTTCACAAGGATTTACTTATTATTTTAATACTTACAACCTCGCTAAATACTCTATATTTCATTTAACAAACACTATTACAGTTAATTGTTTCAGGTAATACTTAATGCAGAAATACAGAAAATTCAAAAGCGTTGACAAACTTTCAAGCACCACTGTATGTCTGCTATGATCACTACTAGCATTGCTAGCATCACACAGTACTTCATATGAGGTACATCGATCTAGAATCTGACCACAATATTTATATTTAATCTAAAGTATTGTTAGTAAAAAAGAGGAGTGCTTTCTTACGGCCTATTAAATAACAAACACATGTAAGATGAATTAAAAGTAATACAAGTCAATTAGTAAAAGGGCTTTGATACTATATATTGTATAATATTGTCTTTACCAGGAAAAAAAATGTGTTGTGAAATTTGTAGTAAAACTGTGAAATGTCTGATAAATTTAATGTGAACTTTCACACTTTGACCATGTATGTGAACCTTTGCTTTCAGTATCTGGTGTGACCTCCCTGTACAGCAATAACTGTAACTAAACGTTTCCTGTAACTGTTGATCAGTCCTGCACACCGGCTTGGAGGAATTTTAGCCCATTCCTCCGTACAGAACAGCTTCAGCTCTGGGATGTTGGTGGGTTTCCTCACATTAGCTGCTCGCTTCAGGTCCTTCCACAACATTTCCATTGGATTAAGGTCAGGACTTTGGCTTGGCCATCCCAAAACATGAACTTTATTCTTCTGTAACCATTCTTTGGTAGAACGGCTTGTGTGCTTAGGGTTGTTGTCTTGCTGCATGACCCACCTTCTCTTGAAATTCAGTTCATGGACAGATGTCCTGACATTTTCCTTTAGAATTATCTGATATAAGTCAGAATTCATTGTTCCATCAATGATAGCAAGCCGTTCTGGCCCATATGCAGCAAAACAGGCCCAAACCATGATCCTACCACCACCATGTTTCACAGATGGGATAAGGTTCTTATGCTAGAATGCAGTGTTTTCTTTTCTCCAAACATAACGCTTCTCTTTTAAACAAAAAAGTTCTCTTTTGGTCACATCCGTCCACAAAACATTCTTCCAATAGCCTTCTGGCTTGTCCACGTGATCTTTAGCAAACAGCAGACGAGCAGCAATGTTCTTTTTGGAGAGCAGTGGCTTTCTCCTTGCAACCCTGCCATGCACACCATTGTTGTTCAGTGTTCTTCTGATGGTGGACTCATGAACATTAACATTAGCCAATGTGAGAGAGAGCTTCAGTTGCTTAGAAGTTACCCTGGGGTCCTTTATGACCTCACCAACTATTACACGCCTTGCTCTTGGAGTGATCTTTGTTGGTCAACCACTCCTGGGGAGGGTAACAAATTTTGAATTTCCTCCATTTGTACACAATCTGTCTGTGGATTGGTGGGGTCCAAACTCTTTAGAGATGGTTTTGTAACCTTTTACAGCCTGGTGAGCATCAACAACTCTTTTTCTGCAGTCCTTAGAAATCTCCTTTGTTCGTGCCGTGATACACTTCCACAGACATGTGCTGTGAAGAGCAGACTTTGATAGATCCCTGTTCTTTAAATAAAACAGGATGCCCACTCACACCTGATTGCCATCCTATTGATTGCAAACGCCTGACTCTAATTTCACCTTCAAATTAGCTGCTAATCCTAGAGGTTCACATACTTTTGCCACTCACTAATATCTACTATTGGATAATTTCCCTCAATAAATAAATGACCAAGTATAATATTTTTGTCTCATGTGTTTAACTGGGTTCTCTTTATCTACTTTTAGGACTTGTGTGAAAATCTGATGATGCTTTAGGTCATATTTATGCAGAAATATAGAAAATTCTGAAGGGTTCACAAACTTTCAAGCACCAGTGTTGTAGTTCTCTACTATACATTGTTATGGTGGAGTACAACTGTAAACTTGGTTGACTATGAAGTAGTCACTAATTATTTCACAGTTGTACTATGAATGTTGGTGGTAATTTGGCCACTTTGTGGTTCTACTGTAAAATTTCACAGTACATTTTTTCACTGGTTCATCTCAGGTGCAGCAGGGCACCCTATTGTAGGACCAGCCTCCCCTCCCTCTGATGCCTGACCCAGATTTGAGGAACAGCCAGAATTTGATCTTGGGTTACAGTGGCAGTGAATTTGTGTATTTGCAATGTGTCACCCAAGCACCTTCCATAACCTTGTAGTTTTCATAGTATTTAAGTTAACTATAAGCCAGGTAAGTTCTGATATATATGTATTATTACGATTTTTTAGGAATCTTTAGGAATTCTCCCCTTGCAACAGCTGTGTTAAGTTATTTTTATTTAGGAACAAAGGGGCAAAACAAGTCGTTCCACCGATTGTTGAAATCGTTACCTCTAGAGGGCAGTGCAGTAGTTCACCATGTGCCTCAGGAACTGCTAATGGTCATCAGAGGCTTATTAGCTTAAAACGTTGCTATGATGGATAATGTAAGTAAGAAGTTCAGTTTATACAGATATTGCTCAATCGTGCATGACACAAAATACATTAAATAAATCCATTTAACGAAAGAGTTCAGAAAAATAAAATGTACACAGTTTTTAACAAAAAATGCTACCTGTTAAATTGCTTCTCCAGTTTTGCACTGCAACTAGGAAGTTAGGCTGGAGTCTTTATAGTTGAATATTAAAAATAGAGTGAATATTGTGTATGTTTAGTGGCGCTTGTTGTGAATAACAAAACTGAAAAAATAAAACAGGTTTAGTGAGACTGGTAATGATTTATAGTTTCTGCAACAGACCTAGGATGCTCTCTGGGCTTAAACCCCAGAATTGGTAAAGAGGTAACACTCTTTTGTTTTTCACTAAATACATTCAAGTTAAATCTAGTAAAAATTATCTTTGTAGTGCTTTTTACAACAGAGCATTGCTTCAGCAGCTTTACAAACGTCTACCCTCACAGCCCCAATGAGCAAGCTCAAGGCTACAGTGGCAACAAAAGTGTGAAAAGGATCATTCAGAGCATCATTAGATGCCCTTATCAAGAGCAACTAACAACTGAGTTTTCCACCTGATGGCTAAGGGGTTCTGTCAACAGTGCCAGCTTGACAGAGCTGGGATTTGAACTCAGAAATTTCTGATTAGTGGTCTAGAGACTTTTAGAAAACTGTCGTTTGTAAAATAATGAATTGAACATGAGTTAGGTCTTACGTAAAATATGACATGCTCTCCTGCCACTGCGACCAAAGTCAGCTAACAACTTAGTTCTCAGAGTGAGATCTGCTACAAACCTCCATGGATAAAGTATAACCTTGGGGCAGTGGTTCCCAACCTTTTTTCCTTGGAGCCCCCCAATGAGTATCTAAGAAAATCTGTGTACTCACACAGACCAAAAGAATAAAGCAACACTTTACTGTCAAAAATTAACATTAATGTAAGATTGTCCCTTTCGAATTGGGTTCCTTTTATAGATTTTTTTCCCTTTTTTTCATTTTGGCTCATTTTCTCTTTTCAACACAGCTAAATATTCAACTAAAACATAAGCATATCAAACCTAAGCCTATTAAAGCTTATTGAATATCTTTTTAAGTCATATTATATACAGATTTTTTTCTAGTGCGCATGTTATTTTAATTTCATTGAACATGTGCAAATTGTATTTTGACAAACTCAGAGCATTTCAGTGCAGACAAAGCCTCTCACTCCCCCTGTGATCTTTAAGGACTTCAGGTTGGGAACCATGGACTTGGAGCACGCCTATTAGTGTGGTAAAGGCAATGGCGAAACACATTTGTCGAGTGTTTTGTGGATCTTATAAGACTGCTGAAATTGCACGGTCTGAAACTTTAACCACTTTATTGTCTCAATGAATAAACGTAAAGTTATTACTCGCTTAGAACGTTGTCGTCATATTTAATAATACGTCGCACATTAAGGACATAAATCGCATTTTATCGTCCACTTAATCAGGATAAAAGTTGGTTGATTGTGCCGAAAATGTGTTATTGATTTAAGGGTATTAAACTTCCCTAATTAGACCAAGGCCTCACCCTGCCAGTAGCCAGTGTACTGGGAGCAATCACTCACAATTGGTTTGGTCTGCAGATTTAGTGCCTGAGAGGTCAACAGGATGGGAGTGATGTCGTACCTCAGCCTGTGTCCTAATGAATTGTTCTAGCGACCTCAAATCTGCACACACGAAGGGGCCATAAACTCCCAACACACACACACACACACACACACACACACATATACACACATACAGAGAGAGAAGTGCAATGAATTACTCTTTGATTAAGATTTTCGCCAGTTGTGCCCTCTGCAGCAGTGGCACCATGCCCTTATTTGGCCGCCATCCATCACTTTTTATT
Organism: Ancistrus triradiatus; assembly: GCA_025084515.1. NCBI lineage: Eukaryota > Metazoa > Chordata > Actinopteri > Siluriformes > Loricariidae > Ancistrus > Ancistrus triradiatus. The sequence goes on along the minus strand of JAJAGP010001198.1, from coordinate 125,094 downwards.
GTAGTTTATTTCGTGTAGTTAATACACACCATTCTAGACCCTGCGTCACTCTGCACTATCAAATCAAAATATCACCCAATTTCTTTCATAAACTCATAATAACATTTCATAACTGTAATGCAGAGCATGCTTCATAATTCTGTGTGTGTGTGTGTGTGTGTGTGTGTGTGTGTGTGTGTGTGTGTGTGTGTGTGTGTGTGTGTGTGTGTGTGGGTGAATTTTCATTCGGCACTGTGTTAGTTTATTGTTTCCCCTTTAGTGCGATGAATCGAACGCAGTCCATAAACCATCCCTGCAGCATATTGATCTGGTGATGAATCAATTAGTGAGTTATTTAATTAGCCAGGCATTATGGGTCAGTGTTGAGTGCCTTTGATTGCACCGAGTTGCCAGGTCCTCCTAAATCACCCGTCGTTATTTGGCGTAGGGGGGAGAAATTCTCCTCCAGCCAACAGTAAGGGTGATGAATATTGAAATGGATGAATATTGAAAACTCATCTCGCAAAGTTAGGCGAGGCTGTCACAGCTTTGGAAATGGAGACGCGCTCTAAATCACCGGGACTGTGTAACCTTGAAATGACAAGTAGCTATACTGGTAGTTACTGGACATTGACTTTGGAGCGTTAGATGATTGTGGGTGCTAATCCATTTGATGGAAAGCCAGGCGCAGCGCTGGCTCGGGATACCGAGAGGCCTTGCTCCGCTAAACAATGCGCCCACAGCTGGGTTTTCCTCCATGAGGCAAAGAATCCACTGAGCAATCCTTAACTGCAGTGCATATTTGGACAGTGGAGCCGAAACGTGCCAGGTGCACTATACTTATTATGTAATCTAATTAAGCACATTCTTCATACGGCTTTCAGATGGCGCCCTGGGGAACAACTAAGGCACAAAGACTGTGACACGGCCACCAGATTGGCAATGGTGTTCAGCTGTTAGCTGATTACATTGATCTCATTGATTTGTTACAGCTTTCCAGTCATTCCATACCCAAAGGTGAGCACTTTATCTTTATATAAACACGTCGGGTGGAGAGCACTATATATTTCACTCCGTAATTAGATGAAAGCGTTCGAAAGCATAAACAGAAGTATTTTTTTAGGCTAATCAATATGCATTCTTCTAATGAATGATCACGCCGCCTTTTGTATCGCTATGAGTCGTAATATTTCTTCAAAGTGCATTTACCAAGAAGGTTTGCTCGGACGTTTTAAAAGCCTCAGGTTTCTTTTCTCTCACCTTGTGTTTTCACTGCGTGTTTATAAGGTGTCAGGTAAAGGCTGAGTAGCCTAATAAATGGAAGCACACACAACTGATGTCCAATTTGGCAAAAAACGTCACCAAGCTGTTCATAAAGGCATTTTCAAGACACACAATGTGTATCAGTTAGTACTTTTGCTGATGCAATGCTGTAACTGCTAAACAGCAGTGCAGGACATAAATATTGTAAGGTTTGCTGTTAAAATATTTGACAAGGAACAAAAGGAAATAATAAAGCAGCTGGTAAAAAGAGGCATACTTATTCTGAGTAATAACAAATTAGGCACTGCTGTTCCAGAGGTTGTTTGAGTTTGTTTGTCTTATGCTCCGAGTTGTCATTAAATATTTCGGTGAATGAATGGTTTAATTCTACTTTTATATCAGCTCTTTAATGATTTAGGATTTATTTCAATTTTATTTCATGTCTTTAAGCTTCTAAACTTTACCTGTTCTATATCACCTTACGATTTTGGCCTCAGAATGAAAGGTGCTATAAAAAAGATTATTATTATTATTATTATTATTATTATTATTATTATTATTATAGACAGGTGGCAAGGTGGTGCAGTGGTTGGCACTGTCACTGTCACAACTCCAGACTGTTCTCCAGAGGGCCGGGTTCGAGTCCGAGCTAATCGCTGCCTGTGTGCAGTTTGAATGTTCTCCATGACTGTGCAGGTTTCCTCCAGGTTCTCTGCTTCCTCTCACATTCCAAAGACACACATTAGGACAACTGGCATCTCTAAAGCATCTTGGATTGGGGTCCTGTCTAGGGTTGGTTCTCACCCTTATGGCAGTGTTGATAAGCCCTGTGATCCCAAAAGGGATTATGCAGGTCTAGAAAATGAATGAATGAATTATTATTGATGCTTGAGTGTTGCAGCACCACTACCATCTGAGGAAAATCCCCTCTAGTAGCAACCCTACCTACCTACCTCGATGTAGCCCTGAAATGGCCTGAACCTCCATGGGTACATGCTTACCTGCGCTCTGTCTATTCTGGGACAGGTTCAGGATCCTCCTGAGCAGGATAAGCAATGTGAAATCTATAATAATAATAATAATAATAATAATAATATCAGGAATTATTATTATTATTATTATTATTATTATTGTTGTCGTCATTATTATTATTATTATTGTTGTTGTTGTTGGTGGTGGTGGTGTTTTTATTATTGTTGTTGTTTTGTTGGAGCATTAGTAGTAGTATAGATGGTACTCTACTGTATTCTGTAATATTTGTCATTGCTATATCAATATCATATCATCATGTTTTGCATGTGAAAAAAGAAGCCGCACTTACCCAAATTATACATTAGATGCACTTTGTTTAAAAAAAAACAGCAATGCATGACAGTTTGCATAGAAGCATGCCCTAATCCAGCAATAACCACCTGCTGTGAGGAAGAGAGGATATTTATGTCCTGTGAGTGAATAAGTACTTTGATAGGGCCTAATTGGTGGATCAAGACTTCATTAAAGCTGATTAAGAGCAAGAGCTGATGAGATTACACGGCGTTACGGAGGGACAGAGAGCGATGGCACTGGCAGAGGAAATTAGCTGATGAATGCAGAAACCGTACTGGTCGTGGACAGAGGAGGAGCAATCCGGTGATTAATGAGTGCTCGTGGGTGGTGGACTGTTTGTGTATTGTGTCACGTAGTTGTCAGAGAGTGAGTGAAATGTCTTCATCAATTTGTACCCATTATCATGTCAATAGGCAAAGAGGAGGAGGGTGCAGGGCCCATCTGCATGCTCCGGCTCTCCAAATACTCAACCCCTCTCTCTCTCTCTCTCTCTCTCTCTCTCTCTCTCTCTCTCTCTCTCTCTCTCTCTCTCTTTCTTTCTCCCATCAGTCATCATTCACACTGAGACATATGCGGAGTCCTCTTACCGTAAACCTCTTTAATTTCACTGAAATAGTATGCTGACAAGGCCCTCATGTTGATTAAATGCAAACGCAGTCGATGTCAGAACACCGGGACGTCGCTGCTCCACTTGTTTTATTCATTAGGATGGATGGGTGGGATGGTTACACTATGAAAAGTGTCACCCAGAGCCATCAAGGCGTCGAATAAGCTTGCGACCTGCAGCGCGTGACACAATGACGGATGGACCAAAAACCTTCCTCTCACTGACGGTATGACCTCGCGAAGTATGATGCAATTCCGAACTTTATTGTCACTAATTCAGAGGCAAAGCAGCACTTTGAGGCGATTTCATTATGTTCAAGCAGGGAGCTCTAATCTCATTTTTTGTGGCAATGCAGGCACATAAACCCACAGTCTACTGCTTACTAGTCCAGCATGTCTGGATTTTGGGACATCATTCTATCCAAGCATGTACCCTGTGTTATCTCTGCACTAGTGCTATCTATGCATAGCTGAAACACCTGCTGTAATGGTTCAATAGGCAGCAAATTATATAATATTGCTGCTATAGAGCGTACCATACACCACAGCATAGCTTAGCCTAGCCTAGCCTAGCATAGCTCAACAGCCTGTTAAGTACTGGGAGAGGCTCCATCAGATTAAAGAACAGAAATCAGAAATGGAAAGTAAAGAAAGTGAGACCGGAGATGTAAAAGAAAAGCCAAGAAAGGATCTGTCTGGCAGGGTTTCCTGGTTAGAAAGTCTGACCCAGACCAAAAGGCTATAACCTGCAAAGATTGTCGAGCCCTGTCGGTAACTCCAGCAACTTACTCCATCACCTCAGCAAAAACCCTGTTGGAATACAGAAAGTTTATGAGATCATGGTCATTCGATTCCATTAGCCAGTATGAACAGAATGAAACAGTGAAGCCGAAGGCTCAGACGTCACTTAAAGAGGCATTTTCTCAAATCGCTGCATATGGCAGGAAGAGCAAGCAGAGGAACGGCAAAAATACTTCAGCCAATGAAGGCATAGAAGTTCTGTTTTTAATACATTGCAGTTGCACAATAAAAACTGTTTACATTCTACAACATGCATTCTTCAACATGACTCCTTTTTTTAAATATTCACTGTACTCCTGACAGTGGAAGCCACAAACCTGTAGAAAATCCAGTCAGTCCCCCCCAAACCCCCCCCCCACAAACCCAAAAAAATATATGACATTTCCATGTAGAGTTAAATATAGGAAACAGGATTTGGAAACGCTGGCAATGAGCTCTGTGAATAATAATTGAAAGGTCTGAGTTTAATTCCTGGCTCTTGGTGAGTTCCTTTTGCTTAGTTTGTTGTAGTTTGTACAAATTACTGTGTGTTTCTGCAGAAAGAAAATGACAGCAGCTAACTGCACATGATACACAAAAAATAGCCAATAAATTAAAACCAAATAAAACTGCAGGCCCTCTTTAAATTATCCAGAAAAGCCATCATAAAATAATGTTGTCTGTTTGCCAGTTTTAAAAGTCTGTCTTTTGAGAAAAAAAAAAAAAAAGATCAGTGATGACTTTGCTCCAAAAATTGGGACTTGGGGGAATGACTTTGAAGCGTTTTTTTACTAAACCAACTACTAAGATTAGGGTTGTTTAAAGCCGCTGATCTGGGATTGAGTAGTTTATTCATGGTTTACTGTAACTTTCACTTTACAGAAAAGGTATTGTTATTTTCACTCAAGTATGAGCGTTTGGGGGTGCTTATCCTAGAGCTAATAAATAGTCTCATCCTAGCAGCGCTTGAGCGGCTTGTTTCCTATTTGTTACCTGCTGTCAGTTGCAGCAGTTTCAAGGGCAGGTTGAGCTTGGGACTGATCTCAGTGGCTGTTGGTATATTAGGAGGGGCTGGGGGTATTAATTCCAGATGGATGCGGAAGCTGTGGGAAACAGTGATAAAAACTACGCTGCCTCCAACTCATCGTTACTGGCCCATTTCGAGCCTCAGTGAAAACAGGTGTTTATTCAGCACAGGCGGCGGCTGCTTTTATCTAAAGCCAAAACGTTGTCTAAAGTTTGCCACTGAGGTGTGTAGTAGGCATTCAGAAGCATTACTGGGGGGGTTTCCTGTAGATTTTGTGGTGTTTGTCCTGGTGTGTTTGCTCTATGAAACATTAGACCACCCTGAATTTTATGCAGAAGACTTCAAAGCACCAATCTATGGCATAGACCAGTGGTACCCCCACATTACGTCAACATAGATAATAAACATTATTAACCGATGAACCTAGCAAAATCAAACCAAATTAATTACATTTTTACCCACTCATATTTATTAGTGTTTAATCAAAGCATGATATCAGAAGAACCAACTAATAATGATTGAACATATTTGTAAATAAAATCAATAAGGATTTCCAGTTCATTCAGTTCAAATTGCTTTTGACTCATTAAGCCATAAACCCTTTATTTATTACACCTTTAATTAAAACCGTCCCTTGTTCATGTGTGGGCGCTCACATGTGGCCGTACAGTATCGGACCTGATCAGTGTGTAAACATTAATGTCGAGTGATAATGGACGAGCCCCCAACGTTAACTCTGAAACTCCTCAGCCTTGAACGTTTGTGAAACTCTTCAGAATGAATACAAAGCCTTTTAAGTATAGGGAGACACCACAAATGGAGGCAATGGGGGAAATTGATTCGGGAATTAAATAAAGACTGGATAATACTGGATAATAATCCATGTTTAATTATGAGAGCTTTTATGAGAAGAACCTTGCTCATCTATTGCTACTGGAATGTTAAAACTTTGTTTCAATGATTTCCAGTTTAATGGATATTCATTGTGGTACAAATGTTTTGCTTTTCCCAGGGTCAAACTCTACTTGTGCCAATCTTTAATTCATGTCAGATCAGAAAGGCCATATGGCCTTTACGAAGCAGCAGATTTCTAACAAGCCACCAGATGTGCTCCTTAATAGTGCTGTAGGATTTTAATTAGTCCTGCTGCACTTGCCCTGTCTTCAGCCTGAAGGGTTAAGTAATCTAAACAAATGCCTTTTTCTATTGAATCCAGGGTTTGGGGCTGGTGGCAATTCTCGTATACTCCACTCGCACCTCCTTGTCTCCTCCTCCTCCTCCTCCTACTCTGTGTCCTCCTCAGGTCAACTAGCCGAGAGATAATTGAGAGATGTCCAAACAGTAATAGCTTATCTGCCTGATTGACCTGAAGCCCTATTCACAAAAAGCAACCAAGTGACATCTGTTAACTCGACTTGAAACGGAAATTGCAGGCGACACCCTGTTTGTTATTGCACTCTTAAAATCAGGAGACACTTAAAATCTTTATTTCTGCTGTATCCGAAGCAATTGTGTGATTTTAGAGACTGAGGTGTGCTGTTTACATTTATGTTTTATTTGTGTATTTTTTCATTCACTGAGTGCCTGTACATGCTCTTAATAAGCCGATCACAGTCTGAGTTCTGTAGTTATCTGATTATATAAGTGGTCATGTAAGCAGGATACTATTCTAGAAATCAGATCCATGATTTCTGATCTGTGATCCATGAGAACGCTGAGAACCATGCACCAAGGTTTGAACCCAGTTTCTAAAAATATGCAGCACTATACAGCATTTTACACACCGTGCTGCATGCTTTCCCAGAATGCTTAGAATTTTAATTGTTGTAAAAGGCTGTTGTAACTGTTGTTAAAAAGTGTTGATTGGAGCTCAGCCTTCCTCCAGGTCTGCACATTTTTTGTTTTTTGTAAGCATGAACCTTTTCAAATTCCACTCCTGCTAAAGCAGTTAGTTCATGCCTCAGTAAATCATGCATCTAAATGAAAGCGCAGGCTTCCCTGCACGCTGTGCAATGTGCTTAATGGAGCTATTTCTTTACATAATGCTGCATTGTTCTAGCTTTGTTGGGCCTTCGGGCCTTCCGGCACTACCGGGACACGGTGTCCAGATGGATCGACCATGTTCCAGTCCAAATGCTTTTTAAATCCCATCCAGTATGAAGAAGAACGCTCGCCTCTGACCTTGCTAGGATTTATTAAAATAAGTCTGAACAATTTCTACCAGGCACATGTTTCTGTTTTTAATGTTATTAAAATGGGTGACATGACTGAAGTTACCAATCTGGGTTAATCTGAGTTTCAGAGATCTGAGTTCGGTTCCTGCCTTAGCAGATGCCTGTGTGGAGTTTGCATGTTCTCCCCGTATTTACATGGGTTTCCTCCAGGTGCCTCGGTTTCCTTTCACATTCCAAAGACAGGCGTGAGGACATCTTTAAAGTGTGTGTGTGTGTGTGTGTGTGTGTGTGTGTGTGTAATGGACTGGCACCCTGACCAAGGTTATGTCTCGCCTTGCGCCCTGTTAAACCCATGTCTCTGAACTGGATTTAGCAGGTATGCAAAATGAATGAATTACACACATGGTTGTTTTGATTTCAATACAGGTAAATTTTAAAAAGCTAATTACATGTGTTTATTTTATATTGAGTTGTGCATATTTGCAGGATTAGGACATTTTTGAATTTCCTTATTCCTAATATGAATAAATATGCATAACAGTATGCAAACAGTTTTTATAATAATAGTAATAGTAGTAGTAGTAATAATAATAATAATAATAATAATAATAATAGTAAAAATAATAATAATAATAATAATAATAATGTTGTTGTTGTTGTTGTTGTTATTAGTAGTAGTAGTAGTATGACATTCTGGGAGATAGAGTTATAATAATTTAGAATTAAGTAACAAATTATAATAACTTTTGCATTTTATTATTATTATTATTATTATTATTATTGTTGTTGTTGTTGTTGTTGTGACAATATTGTACCTCAGTACTGCAACATTCTGGGAGATATTATTATTGTTATTATTATTATTATTGTTATTATTATTATTATTATTATTATTATTATTATTATTATGAGTTTTTTAAACAAAATTCATGATTAGTATACATTTTGCATTTTATTTCTTTGCAATGAGGCCCTAATGAGTTCAGACACATAATGCTTACACACAGCTTGCAGTAGTGTATGAATAACTTCCAAAAGCAATCTGCGCTTAGATGACTTGGTGCAATTCAATTGAATTTAAATATGTTTTGAAAAACTGGCGAAAGCGACTGGCTTCGATTCAGGCTTGTCAGAATAAATAAAAAGGCTCTCAATAACTGGAAAGAGCGATTAGGCTACAGGATGGCTCATTCCCTCACTCTCACCGGCCTGGCCGCTCCTGTTTATGAGAGCTAATTTCTTAAATCAGCTTCAGTTTTAGACGGTGGCAAGCAGCCACTTCCCAAAAAGCCGTTCTAACGCCGCTAACAAATGACTTTTGCGACATGTTCGGCATCGGAATGAACTGCTTTGTTGCACCCTATTTGTTATGTAGACCGTGGAATCTCATTTTGGACCTTGCACTGTCATCTGGACTGATTGTTTTGCAATGTTGTCTGCACTTAAATGCATGCTATAAGACAAATGCTGATATTGGGTTGCTGACTTTGAGAAATATAAGGTCACAGAAATGAATAGCGTCCTAAATTGGCCGGTGGAGGGATTGTTTTTGGATGGCCGTCTGTCGGTTTGGCTCCGAGACCTTTATTCTCCTCGTGCCCTTGACTCCAGGACCGTAGATCAACATGGGCCGGATCATTTAAATACACCTGACAGCGCTATTTAGACTGAGAGGCACTCTGAAAATTGCCAGGCATCTTTTGAAGCAAATATTGCCTTTTTAACGACAACTTTAGGACGGAGAAGCACAGATTCCCAAAAGTGCATAGCATTAGCTTGCTGAATATGTTAATGAATTCCTGATGGAAGAGGAGGTGGTGTTATTTATGGGTGGCATTTTTATGGTGTAAAAGCAAACACATAATGAGAACAGCTAAAGATATACGGTACATGCAAATTGCATTTGTTTAATAACTGCGTTTATTGGGGTCTGTAAATATAGCTGGTCCTGGGACGTGAGCGTATGGTAAGGGCGTTATGATCTTCATTGTATGCAGGTTGGAAAGCTTTTATTTCTATCATGCAGCTTTACAAATCCCTCTCTCTGTGCCATTTGTTGGTGTGCTAAAGCAGCTCGGATCCGCTCTGGTATGAAGGAGCTGGAGTACAGTTATGAATTACTGCTGTTTGTTCCCTTTCATTTCAGACCCGCCTGATTAAAGACCCCAAACTCTTACCGGTGGGTGGAGCGGACCGACGGCAAGGGGGTTCGAGTGCCGCGGGAGACCGAGGATGGCTAATTGACCTGTCATACACACTCGCATATAAAACATGGAAGACTTCTTGAACTGTCTGTGTTATTCCTGAAGGGGAAAGCACCCTGATTAGGACTGCCATCCTATCGACCATACACAAGACACCCCACATACAGTACTGTTCAAAAGTCTTAGGCCACCATTCGATTTGTTTGTTCAGCAATGCTATAATGACCATATATAACATACTGTATAATACTCTTTTCCACTTCTTCCTTCCGGTCTTTGTGAGCTTTAGCATGTTTTACTCTTTTCACCCTGTTCCTCTTCTGGACAAGTGGTTTCTTGGCTGCTACCTTTCCAAAAAGACCACTCCTGATCCCGCTTTTTCAGGTCAACTTGGCATCCCGATGAAGGTCCCAGATGATCCTATTGCTCAAGTGTAAGGGAGCTCACATTAAATACTTACCACTGTAGCCTATAGAAGCTGTTTTTTTCCAGTTTTTTAATACTGCATACCATTTTATTGTATTTTCTGGTTGTATTCTAATATTATGCGTGGTCATTAAAAGGTTGATAAAACAATGATGCATCTAATTGAATGGGTGCCAAATACTTTTGCACAATACCATACCTATACAGTGTGGTTACCATTTGATTTGATCTGTGCAGTGGTAAATATGTTTAATCATCACAATGTTTCATAAAAGCGTTCGAGAATAAAGCTAAACCCAAACAAAAATCTGGATTTGATCACTTTTATGTTCCATCCAAATCTCTTTTTCCCATTCTCACCATCACATCGCTTCTGGTTTCTTATGGCTCCACCATACCACCCACATTGCTCTAGCAGGTCTTCCTAGGCACCCGACCTGGGAAGCAACAGATGCTCGCGACAGCTTTCGGTGGCTAATTATCCACCACGGGTCTGCTTTTCGGTCCGGCATGTGCTCGTGTGTCTGTTCAGCTTTCAGCTCGGCGTTAACTAGACGACAGGACGATTTGTTAGTAATTGTGCAGTAACACACCCCTCCAGCCTCCGCCATTCTCTCCCTGTCTCCCTGCGCTGGCTATCATTAATCAAGTCATTGAGGAGCGAGCTGAACTTGCTAACCTGCACCGCCCAGCTCTGATTATGGAGGAAGTTTTCAATTTCCCTGGACGATTTCACAGTACCATGAGGGCCTGACAGCAGGGGGTATGAGCTGTGTGTGAAAATCAGAAGAAGATATGAGTTGCTTAACAGAGGTGTAGGAAGAACTGAGCTGGTTATTCAAGCAACACCTAAAATACATGCAATGGATGGTCGTGCAATGGATGCTGAGGTCCTGACTTTTGAGGTGAGCAGAGCTTGGACAGGACCTCGTGCAACTGGTGATGAGGTCAGACGGTCATGGAGGGGGCAGCCTGTGACACTGTGACTACATTTGTGTATGAACAGCGGTACACTGAAGGCCGACGTTTCTGTCTGAATGCTCTTGTTCCCTTCTGGATGATCGCTTAGAGAGCTGAATGTGTTTGTACACTCATGAGCACTTCCACTTACTCTAACCCTTGGAACGAGTGTGTTTAGTAGAGGCTCAGAAAAGAGGTACTTCAGATTAGACTGATCTTTAAAACGTATTATTCAGCCATGAACACTACAATTAATAGGATAGATAATTAATTACAAGTCTGAGGGATGTTCCTCACTGATTTATCTCTCTTTTTAGGCTGCACCATTAAAGAAGAGGACTGTTTAAATTTCTTAAACCTTACAAAAAGCTGCAAACACCAAAACAGCCAGAGGGCAATCTGACTGCATAGAACCATGGTTCCCAACCTGGGGGGTTTCCAAACACTGGGTTGGAGTGCACAAGGCTTTGTCTGTTCTGAGGTGCTCTGAGTTTGTCAAAATACAAAGTGGACATGTTAATTAAATTTAAACACACACTCACTTCTGTATATATAACATCTGTATATATAATTACATAAAAATATAATGTTTGTTTTTTAGCTAAATGTGTAGCTGTCTTGAAAAGAGAAAATGAAAAAATGTTATAAAAGGAACCCAAGAGTAAAGGAAAAAAAATTATGTTATTTTTGCCAATAAAGATTTGCAATGAATCATTTTATTCTTTTGGTCTGTGTTTGTGCGGGCTGGAGTTGGGGGGCTCCAAGGAAAAGGGGTTGGGAAACACTGGTATAGAAGACCATCCAGTTTATCCAGTTTTCCCTATTAAATTAGGAAACGCCATTGAACGTAAAGCAAAACAATTGATTCATTTATATTTCGGTCATTTATTTGGAGATATTAAACACTGAACGAGGTCAAATTGACACCAAAGCTAAGATGAGGGTTAAGGGCATCACTGCACAACTAATGTGTGTGATTAAATAATTGACTAGGTACTTTAATATAGGTATTCAAGATCAATAATCACATTCTTTTAACCCTACCTCTTTCATTGTCAGGATCATGGGGCTTTTTTCCTCAGAACAGCATCAGGGGACGATCCCCAAAACCGGCTTCCTCTCCCTCAGCCGGAAGGCCTTGTCAGTTTGATTGATTTTGAAGAGCATTATGAAGGTGACCATTCTAGCTCAATGATTGCTTATGGGTAAGAACAAGCAAATTGACCAGGAACCTGTTACATAATGCATTCTTTGTCTTTCAAGTGTATCAAGTCGTATCTATCCTACAAATATCTTGAGCTTGTTTCTGAGCAGTAGAAACCTTGCCTAAACCTATGTATGAGTAAATAGTGGTAAGTGTACCGGACTAAAAGCAGACTTTCCTTTTCATCAAGAGTCTTTATTTACAAAAAGGTTTTCCAAAGATAAGAGCAGCAGGAAAGAGTGTGAAACACTGGGAGAGGTTTAGGGCTCCATTCCCAGACCAAAGGATGGACAATACCGTGCTTGTTCTATGTGTGACTCGTCTTCACTTCCCTTAATGTGTGTACATAGTAAGGGAAGCAGATCAGATGACCTGGTGAAAGTAATGATGTGCCTTTGAGTGTGAGATAACCTGTTTATTGCTTCTGATATCAGTGCAGCTGCGCACAGTTGCTTTGTTTTCAGGGCCTGACGTTCAGCCGTTAGCTGTAAACGATCATTTCAGCGCCATAAAACACTCAGGTGCTTTTGTTAACTTTATAATGCAGAAAGAAAATGAATCACTTAAAGGGAGAAAAGGGCTCTGAAGTAACTTTCAGATAAACCGTAATTACAGCGTATATGTAATGACATCAAGTACCCAGGCACTGCCACTGGAAATTCTGGCTTTTACCATTTCTTGCATAATTCAGTGATAAATATATCTGACTGATCCACAAGAGCTAAAAATAAACGGCTAAAACCCTGCAGTCAGTATTCAACCTGCATTAAAGTCTTCTTAAATTCTCACTGCCAAGCCTTCCTGTAAAACAGATTTTTCTATTTAAATAATTGCTCAGCTCTTTTTAAATCTGCCTTTAATTTAATTAAGTATCATTTTAATTGTATTCTTTCAGTTTTTTTCTTTACGAGGAAACTCCCATCTGTTTAATTCACCTAATCTTGCTTTGCGTAAACACTGCGCTGGTTAATGACTGACAGGGATAGGTCTAATAAATTACCTTTATCTTCTTAATGAACTGAGATTAATTATAGTCCCAAGGTCTACCCTGGGAAGAGGCCATATTTTCTCTCTATCTCTCTTAACTCTGTGGGAATCAGTTGCTGCCATAAGAGAGTTTTAATACACAGTTTTACGTAACGCATATTTAATCGTAGATTGTGCAGCAAATGTCTTGCTTCATCTTATGAAAGGTGGATTTGATATATGTTTAGATCAAGTAGATTTTCGTGTAGTGTTGCTTTGTAGAATTCAGTGGCTGGTGAAATCATGACTGTACTTAAATCTTACTCATGATGACATTTCTAGCATCCCTTATTGAATATTCCAACCCACCAATCACCTACATCCCTTCCCTAGACTGTGTATGTATATATAGTATTACTTTTCTTACTATCATTATTATTACTTGTACTCTTTATACTTTGACTGTTTGTTGTACTGTCTTCAGAGCAGCTGCCTTACATTATCCACTTACAGAAGTGCTTTGCATTATTCTTAACAGACATTACCTCATGCTAGTACTAATAAGCAATAACCCACAGAAACAAACCAACTAATTCCTGTTAGGACTTGATAAAAATCCACAAGTAGATTTATTATGTAAGTGCACTTTCAGCCTCTTGAGTGCTGAGTGCTCAACTTTCACTAATGAGTTCTTATTTGAAAGATGTCTCATATGAGTTTGTATTTGTGCTTCATATTTTTCCTCCACGACACTGATCTGCAGCTTATCAGCTCATAAAGTCTTGCCTTTAACAGTGATTAGTGGAAAAACAAACCCGCCATGATGCAGATGATTATTATACAGACATGATAATGACGTTTATAGTTTAAGAGCAGTGAAGCGTAAGCCTCGTGTTGCACCACGTTCACACTTTGACCTGATGTGGTCCCATTAGGGTAGCACCTGTCCCCGAGTGCATGTTCGCAGGTGAGGTTGCTGGGTGGCCGTGTCCCCTTCTGTGGGAAATGACTGAACTGATCCCACCTGGTCTCAGTCGGGGTTAGCAAAGGTCAGCTTGTCCATCATGCCTCTTCATCAAGGCCAGAGAAGGAAATGCTGTTCCACAGGTATTTACATAACACGGCAGATAGATTGGTGCTTTGTACCTTCTGCCAGAACTTTCCCTGCCATTCACTGGATTTCTGGTGCTAGAATGTTTGGGATTTAGTTGTTGGTAAATAAAGTAAGGCAGAAAGAAAGAAAGACAACTATATAATAATGTGCAGTGGCGGCACGGTGGCTAAGGCAATAGACTATTGACCAGAAGGCTGAATGTTCAAGTCATGGAACTGCCAATGCTGGAAACTTGTTTAGTTAATGTATTTAGGGGGTAAACAAGCAGTTAACAGTTAATACCAACTTTTATTTCTTTATTTATTGTATAACTATATATAAATTGTTTAATCTATTCAGACAGTTTTATCTATATGCTTATTTTTTGGCTACCTAAGAAATATTTGTTTACTAATATTACTTATATACTTTATTTACTTATATATTTGATTTATTTATTTAGTTTTTTTACATGACCTGGAGGTACAGCAGTTCCTCATGGACTTGGGCTGGCCTTAAGATGGCACAGAACCACGTGCTGGACTGGCACACTGTCCAGGGTGTACCTCCGGATTGTGCCCGGTGATTTATGGAATAGGCTCCAGATGACACTGACCAGCATAAGCAGGGTAAAACTGGCTACTATATACTCTATAATAAATCAATCAATCAATCAAAAAATAAAATATTTATTTATTTTCTTGATTGCTACAAACTATTACTGAGCAAATACAAATACATTAATCTGTGCAGTTGCATAAACACTCATTATACATTGCCAAAACATACACAGAATGTGTGTGTGTGTGTGTGTGTGTGTGTGTGTGTGTGTGTGTGTGTGTGTGTGTGTGTGTGTGTGTGGGTGTTTTAATTCTAAAAAAAGCTCAAAGATAGGCTTTAGGTTACTGAAGGTTATGGTTAGTTAGATGTAGGTGCAGGTGTAGAATATTAAGCTGTAGTAATCATTAAATGTTAATACAAAGTCCCCCTAAACATTGATGATTATTATTGTGTTTTTTGTTATGCATGAATTAAAAACTTCATGATTACTAATCAAACAGAATTAAGTGCAATGTATTTATTTCAGTTACAGCTCTCTCTCTGCCTGAATGAGGGACTGAATGTCTGAATGTTCTGAACTGAAATTATATTAAAATTGGAATATTTTCGGTTTGTGTTCAATTAACGGATCCTCTCCAGTAACTTTATTATAAAGTGTCATTTTTGTAAAGGGACTGAAATCACCTTTAATTAAACGCTAGTTAACAAAATATAAATATTTATAGCTATACCACCTCGGGGAAAATGACGTACGAAACGTTGCACATGTTGTATTACAACCTCATCTGAAAGTAGAATATTTTATCTTGGAACATATATCGATTGGCTTTTATTATATGCGGACTTATTTATTGCTATTATATAATTGTAAACGAATTATAAAGCCTGCTATATACTATAATATATATAGATAATATATTATATTTAATATTTTTTTATTTTGTTTTTAATATTATTTATTTGCTATGAACTCATTTGACTAACAAATAATTGTTTTATTTTGTACATAAGGTTGGCCTAATTATCTTTTTATTTCCGTAAATTTGTCAGTTATACTTAGTTTAGCGCACCGTAAGCTTATGAAGGCAGAAGAAGAAGAGAAGAAAAGAAGAAGAAGAGAAAGAACAATAATAATAATAATAATAATTAATATAATAATGACATTATTATTAATAGTGGTGGCAGTATATATTGTAATAGTTGAGTACTATCTGTTCTGACAATAGGGCAAAAAGGGATTTTGAAAATCCCTGTAAGGCGTTTCCTTGGCTTGTTTGTCCCATTCCCCATCTTGTGATTTTTCAGATTCTTTTAATAAATTGTTGGTGCGAATGAACGACCTTACTTTAAGCAAATGCCCTTTTCCTATTTTAGTGTATTCATGAGCAAATTATTAATTAGTAATTCTCTGTATAAGTGGTGCGAATGACGCGTGAGGGCTAAATGGCTCGGGTAATTAGTTAATTAGAAAGCACGGGAGGGCCGCGAAGTGCTCGGCTCCGCCCATCAGAGCGCGTTTAGGAGGCGAACTTCGTCCAAAAGTCCTGAAGCTTGCACCTGCTTGGCACTTACGCATCAGCGCGCCTCTGAGATCTCCAACAGGGACAAATCAGGAAAAACTCAGAGCGTTTAGACGGAGGAGGTTCCGTTTTTTATAGCTTTATTCCAACTACTTTCGGGATGATCAGGTGGATGGAGCGTTTTTCATTGTTTAGCAAGAAAAAGTAAGAGAGTCAAACTGGTCCTAATCCAAAGCTTAGTTGTAACAGCAGTAAAGCAGACAACCGTCTTCCATGGATAAGTCAAGAACTTTCGAATCGACGCCTGCTTGCTGAGAGTCCCAAAGGAGGAGAAGCAGGAGGCCGAAGGAGCAGACGGCGAGCCCGCGCAGTGGCAAACGACTAGAAAGCCTCTCCCCATCCGGCTCGGACCCGGTGTGCTCCAGCCTCCGCAGAATCATAAACCCAAACTACCCAAACCCGGGGGGCTTGCTGACCATCCTCACCCGGGACTTGAGCGCTTTATCGCAAGGGCTCGATCGCGGCGATGTACCCGGGCCCCATGTGCTCTCTGAGCGCCCTCGAGCCCAGCCATGCAGCCTCCGTATTCCGCCTTCACCCCTCCCTCCGAACAGCTAAAGGCCGCGGCCGTGGCGGGACATTTCCCCTTCGAGCAGTGGATCCGCGCCTGGCATCATGGTGCCACCGACTGGCATACTTAACGGTAGGTTCCTGTGCTTTTGTGTTTATGTTTTCTAGATACTCCGTGTAAACGAAGGGGATTTGTAGAGCTGACAATTTACAGACGGTACGCTTAAAAATGTGATAAAATAACTTAAAGCAACCATAGAAATAAGTTATTTCAAACGAGCCAAGCTCTTTCCTGTTTTTGGATATTTCCTTATTGGTTACTTGGTATTATTATTATTATTATTATTATTATTATTATTATTATTATTGTTATTATTATTATTATTATCATACATCTGAAGTTAGACACATTGCGCATTTGGGTGTCTTCCAGACTCCTGGCAATTTTTTTTCCAGTTTATTCCAAAGTCTGTTAAAACGCGCAGCTAAAAAATAAACAGTGAAGTTTCGTTTAGGACTAAAGTTAGTAATTTGTTTAAAAACGTCCCATTTAATTTTAATTTGAGACTTTTTTAATACAATGAGAAGAAATACCGAAATGTTGTAGTCGTGTCGTTGTTCGCCCGCATGCCCCTCACGAATCCTTTACTACTTTAATACATTATTAAAATACTACATAAGCCAGCCAACACTCATTACTTTAATCAGTTAAATATTATTAATTCTTATTATTTATTATATTATTATTAGAGTAACACTCCAGGTTCTTAGTACGAAACTGGGTGGAGGTCCCTGTAACGATAGTGATGACTGATTTGTGCTTGGCTTTCATAAACCATCCACCATAAGAAAATAAAAATATAAAACACATGAAGAGTAATTGATTTTCCTGCTCGCTATAATCAAATGAAGTCCAATCAGTGACCTTCTGAAGCTGTAAATATTCTCTACCATAATTGAATCATCACTCTTTCCTGCGAACTGAACTTAATTAAGCTTTTATTTTTATCTTTCATTTGGTCATAAAGGACAGTTCTATTAAAATTGCCTTTGCGCTGCTGAGAACTAAAAGAAACACTTATCCGCTCTGGACTTTGTCAATAAGTTTCCTGCTAGCATTATTGAGTTTTTTTCAATTAAGTTAATGTGCTCCCAGGGTGTTTATTGTCCCACTAAATATCTCTGGACCTTCCTCATCACAATAAACTGAAGCAACGCTGTTATTGTTAGTGATGGGAAAGACTAGGGGCAGCCTGTCTGTTTTTGATTTTTGCATTTGTTTTGTACTATTCAGTTTGTCCTCCCTGGTTTAAAAGATGCATTCCTTCTTCACTTTGCGCTTTTTTCCTGTCCTTTTTCATCCAGGCTCCACCGTTCATCAGGCTTGATGGGCAAGTGTCGCCGACCTCGCACCGCTTCACAACCAGTCAGCAACTGCTGGAGTGAGAAAACCAGTTCAAACTGAACAAGTACCTGTCAAGACCAAAGCGGTTGAAGTGGCCACGTCTTTATGCTTGACTGAAACCAGGTGAGAGAGCTCATCAAGAATCTATTAAGACTTACACCTGACCAGTATGACAAGTGAGGCAAAGCGTGACGCATTAGGCCTTAGATTAAGACCTACTGCAATATGGGCCTAGTCAGGACTAAATTTTCCATTTCAACATTTGGCATGTTTTTATCAAATCTAAACCTAAAGCTGTCCCAATGAATTCATTCAGTCAAGAATCTGGTTTCCAGAACCCCCGCCGCATGAAAGTGAAAGCGCAGCCGCAAATCAAAGAGCAGGGCGGCCCACTTGGATGCCGATGGTTGGTCAAGCAGCCCAAACGGGCGGGCAACAGCAAGTTGACCCTCGTCGCTGCAGCACACGGAGGACGACGAGGAGCCTGGACGCCAGACGAAGAGGAGGAAGACGAGGTTTCAGTGGCGTGGGCCTTTCGCGCTCCTCATACTTTCTCCAGCACAGCTCTGAGCTTGAGCTACAGCTCCTCAACTCTTACTCAGTACGACGACCTGGAGGAAATCGGGGCGGACAGGAAGATTTGAGTGGGGCTATGAAGCTGCAGTCAGAATCTTTGTACTCCACAGCTTGCTGCATCTGCAGCCTCCACAGAGACTGTTCTTTCCTGCAAGACTGTGGCCCATACACAGAAACCTCTAATCTCTAGCCTATCTGGTCTGTATCTTTGTCCTCAACTAGGAAATGTTCTTAACTCTGTAATAAATTATCTGTGTGATCATTTGGAACCCGGTGTGAACGGCAGTGACTTTACTTTTCTACTGTGTCTGGACATTTCTCGCGAACAAAAACACAGCGGGCGTACGCTGCCCAGTAACAAGAAGGGTTCCACTCACACGTGTGTTCCCACCACCATAAGCGAAAACTGTAAATCATTAACAATATTGTGAGCAGTGTGTTATTTAGACGTTAGTCTCTTGTCATATCTGTTTTTTTTGATTTGTCATTTTATGGGATTTAAGTATAAATATATTATATCTAATTTAATTCACGTAAATTGTACCGTGAAATCCACTACGAAAGTGCAAGAGCAAAAAATAAACTAGAGGCAAAACCAGCACTCACACAGTCCACTTCTGTCTTGGTATGAAAACCCTCTCCACCCTGTACACTTGAGTGTAAACCTGTGTTTATACACCTGCCTGATGATTCAGTGTTGTAATGAGGAAGACTTTAAACAGCGAGCACATTATGTGTTCCTTCCCCAGGCCCGCCCTTTTCCTCTGTTTAAAAACTGTTTTAACCTCCCACCTGACAAAAGAATGGTGATAAAGCGCAGAGCCATCTGCAGTGCATATGAGCAATCTGCCTGGTTTCTTATGACCACGTCTCTCAAATATTAGTTACTACTCCGGCAGGTTTACTGATGGACAAATAATTACGTTATGAAGGGGAAGGGAAATAATCACTCCGTGTGCTGATGTCACAAATCGCATTTAATTTGTGAGTGGGGAGGTGGGGAGTGCCTTCTGGGAACAAAGAGGACTTTACAGGGTGGGGCCTTTTGTGGTTTGCTTTAGGATAGACACAGCATTTTTTCCAGCCTAACCTCTACAAGCATTTGTCAATGACTGTAACTTTAGAAAGAACAAATAAACTATAGCTGGTGTTTTGAATTTTGTGGATATAAAACTTACCAGATTTTTCAAGTCCTAAACACAGATAAAGAAAAACAATTAAACAAATGTGAGACACCTATTACCTGTCATTTTATTTATTGAGGAAAAATGTTTCCATTATTACACTCTGTAAGTGGAAAATGAATGTAATCTCCTAGGATTAGCAGTTAAATTTAAAGGTGAATTAGAGTCAAAAAATTGTTTTCAAATCAATAGGATGACAATCGTGGTGTGTTGTACCGGGATCTTCAGAGTCCCGATCTTTACAACACGTTTGTGGAAGTGCATCACACGGATCGAACAACAGAGATTTCTCTGCGACCCCCAAAGATCAATCTAGGAGCAAGGTGTGTATAGTTGCAAGCGACCCAGGGTAAGTTCTAAGCAACTAAAGGCTTCTCTGATATTGGTTAATGTTAATGTTTATGTGTCCACTGCCACGAGAACACTGAACTATAATAGTCTGTATGGCAGGAATGTGAGGAGAAAGCTACTGCTCTCAAAAAAGAACATGGCTGCCAGTCTGCAGTTTGCTGAAGATCACCTGGACAGGCTGAAAAACATTTTGTGGACAGATGAGACAAAAATAAAACTTTTTGGTTTAAATGAGAAGTGTTATGTCTGGAGAAAGGAAAACACTGCATTCCATCAGCAGACAATTATCCCATCTGTGAAACATGGTGGTGGTAGTATCATAGTTTGGGCCTTTTGTGCTACATCTGAGCCAGGACGGCTTGCCATAATTAATAGAACAATGAATTCTGAATTCCGCAAGCAAATTACTGAGAAAAATGTTAGTACATCTGTCAGTGAACTGAATTTCAAAACATCCCCAAGTACACAAGTTGTTCTATCAACCAATGGTTAAAAAAGAATAATGTTAATGTTTAGGAATGGCCAGAGTACTGTTAATCTAATAGAAATGTTATGGAAGGACCTGAAGCGAGCAATTTGTGTGAGGAAACTCACCAGCACCTCAGATTTGAAGCTGTTCTGTATGGAGGAATGGGCTAATATTCCTCCATGCCGATGTTCAGGGCTGAGAAACGTTTACTGGATTACGCGTGTTTTACAATGAGTGAATGCATGAATGATTTGAGTTGCAGTTTGCTGTATTTGATTTACTAAATAGTGAAAAAGTGTCTAATTTGACCTGAACTCATGGTGTTGTTTCGTACGTTTGTTTATTTGCCCTGTAGCCTACGCTAATTTACATTAAGGATTCATGTTGTATTATTTTTTCCTGGCTTAGCTGTAGCTATGCAGTAAGCTATTACAAAGCTAAGTCAAGTAATGTATATATTTTATTAAAGATACTGGTATTAAATTAAACTGAATTTTATTATTTCAGTGACTTCGTTAACCGACCAATGCTAAGAAATGCTCTTGAATTGCTTTTTGTAGCCGTCTCCATTGTCCCTTTTCAGTTTCCGTCGTTACTATGGAGACGATACAACTCTGTCAACCCAACTAGCGAAGTCACACAGTTGCTCTGCTCCGTGTATAAAATAGTACCTTTCGTAAGGTAAGCGTTATGGCAATGGTTTATTGTGTTATTTATAAATACATTCAGTTTTGTGTTTGTCGTTCTAGCTGAGTTTAAAATACGAAAGTAAAGTGCTATTAAATCGTATGCAACAGTGTTAGCGTCAACTGTTTATCGTTTTTTTCTTTATGAATTACATCCAGAGCACCAAAACAAACTGAAACCTCTTCAACTATAACAAATTCTTTTGAACCAGGAGTTTCAAACTCGAAAAATACTTAAAGTCAAGCTCTCATTACTTCTGTTTGAATCAGTCGCATACAAAATGGAATCCAGTATTTTAAAGTGAATAAATCTCAGTTGCAAACACACCTGCACAGGTGATTGCTGATACGTTAATTGACAATGAACACCATGTATCAGCCATAAGAGCGACTTGCAACTGGTACAATCAACGACTTGAACAATGTACAATTCTAGTGGTAGACAGTTAAGGGCCTTGCTTAAGGGCCCAGCAGTGGAAGCTTGGCAGTGCTGGGATTCGAACCCTGGACCTTTGGGTATCTTAGTACCTTAATCACAGAGCCATCAATGCATGCAGGATTTCACCTACTATCACAGAAACATAATTGGTCACATCTGAGGGAGGGGAAGCCAGACAGGCAAGTGATGGTATATCCCTCAGTGCTGTAACAGTGACCGCTTCTGGGCCCTGAAACTGGAACAGGCACCGTGAGAGACAGCCTCCAGACATACCCCAATCAAGGACCTGGAGGCTTTAGCAGTGTAGAAAGTTGTCTGGGATTAATGCATGTCTGGTGTAACTGGTGTCCAGGAAATAAGTTTTATCCACTGGATTCACTAAAAATGAGAGATGACCATGTGTTCATTCCACAGAGTTTACTTTCTGAGAAGGTGTTCTGATCATGGCTGATGTTTTACATAACACTCTGTTGAAAACCAGAAATGATATGCAGCGAAAGGTAAGCTCCTCGCATTGTGCCTTACTCAGACCATTAGAGTAAATCTAACCACATAATTAAGGTAGGGTCTGTTAAGTATGAGATGCTTTAAATAATCTTTTATTATGATTAACTGTATATTACAGGGCGCTCGGGTGGCGTAGGGGTCTAATACGCTTTCCAACCACCCCAGTGACACTAGTTCAAGTCCCGATGTGCCATCTGGCCAGGTTATCCCATGAAGATGTGACTGATTATGTCTGAGGCAGGGAGGCCATTCCCTGACACTGCAATAGCTGCCCGTACCCATCCTCGAAATGAACTGGCGTTCCATTTAGGGGAAGCTTACACCTGCATGCCATGTTCTCCGGGGATGGGCTGCAGAACCTCCGCCATGACCTTGACTAAGAAAAACGTAGTTAAAACATGGCAATCAGTAGGTGTAGCAGTTTTTATGACATTAAACTGCAATGGAGGTTGGATAGGATGATCATCCCCTGACACTTCAGCAGCGGCCCTTACTCAGCCCTGGACTGGCACCATGTCCAGGGTACGAGGGGTTAAAACTAACCCAATCCACAATACATTGGCTTCCCATCCTGGTTGCCCAGTGAATTAAGTGAAAGCATCCCCAACATGAATAAGTAGAGTTAAAACATGAAAATGAACATACTTATATGTTCTCATGATATTTTACATTAAATTGAACAGAATTAGGTTCGGCTTGATTGCATGTAAGGAGACAAGGTATGACTTGATGCTTTAATCTGACCTGAACCGAGGAAGCCTATAAAAATCCATGCTTATACTGGGATAAAATAACTGTAAGAAAGGCTATATATCTAATGTCTTCATTCATTCCTTCATTGTCTTATCCGCTTCTTGAACGTAATTAGTGAAAATGGCAATAAAAAGTTCATTGTATAGTCTTAAGTGCCTACCTAAATAAGTTACTGTGTTGTGTTAACTATGTTAACTATGTCTGTCATCAATCACTGTTTAACAAAATGGATCCGATTTCATAATTTTTTTTTTTACTTTTTTGGGGATCTGCTGCCCTCTAGTGTCAGTGCTGGCAGTATCGTAATACTTTTCTAAAGTTTAAATCCACCGGCGAGATAAATATCTTACATTATTAAACAGTAAACAAAGTTTATTGTCATGCATCGATATTCAGTAAACGTCTTCCCTAGCATATCCTAATTTGATAGCAGTTGGGGAGCAGAAAGGGGGAAAAAGTAGTAACTGACAAGGGTCCAACAGTGGCAACTGAGTGACACTAGGATTGGATCCTCAACGTTTGGTTCCAAAGCCCAGAGCCCTGCATACAAGAGCCACATAATTGTGATTAATGGTTAAACTGTGTGTCCATTAACTCTTTGCCACTGAACATGTCCATCCAAATATTACAAAAGATTACTTTTCATCCAGCTACAAACATAACTTCAAATGGCAGTCTGAATGGCATTAATTTTGAAAGTTGGTTAATCATTTATATGAATAAACAGCTCAGATATTTGATACTTTGAGTAATAATAGTGACCTAGTCATTGTCCTACATATTGTAAGCTGAGTGTGTCATTCCCCAGCCAGGGAACGATTAAAATATGCATAAAATATAGAGTATACTTAAGCCCATATATGACTCAGGAACAGTTGTAGTCTGATTTTTGACTCAGCTGATTAAAAATGCAGGTTCCTGGTGCATACCGTGTTGAGCGTCCAAAGCAAAAAGCAACCAAGAAAAGCTGTTTCTGTGGAGTGGAAACCTGGGAAGAGCTGGTCTGGAATGCCTGGGAGCTTGGAAAGGAATATACAAAGCTACTCGTCATTAAAAATGTGCATGGAAAACTGAAGAGACTCAAATTCAGGTTGGTCTGCTTACTCTGGGAGGAACAGTGAGCCCTTTTATCAGAGTATTGATTATTGCAACGTATTGCAGTGCCATCATCAACTGTAAAGTAGTACATTGCATATAAGCACTTATTTACGTTAGATATTTATTTCTTATTTTAGACCTCCATTGTCGCGGGTCTTCACCACACCGTGTCCACAGACCATCATCCTGAGTCCTGGAACATCTTTTTCCCTGCCGGTCACTTTCCATCCCCTGCACAATGTACAGATCCGGATTGATAACGTATGACTTGGTGTTGTAAAGTCAGTAATCGTATATCAAGTCTTTTCTTCTACCCTTCATCTCCAGTGCAGTTATACGGACAGTATTGAGTTTCAGTGTAACGACCGGACATTCCAAGTGAAACTTCATGCAGTCATGTTGCATCAGGCCCTGGAGCTTCCCGATTCAGTGCAGCTTCCGGTCTGTGCTGTCCAACACACCACAAGCACCAGTTTCCTCCTCCACAACGTAAGGTATAGAAACCTATAGAAAGGTTATAATTACTACAAAAACTACAGATTTAATACCAGGTGCTGTTGGTGGAGCTGATAGGCATTACCCACTTGTTGTTTGCTAGTAAACTGCAGACTAGATTCCAGTGGGCGGTGGAGCCGCCGTTTGAGCTCTCTCCTCTGAATGGGATTCTGGAGCCGGGACAGCAGTGCAGGGTCACGGTAACATTCAGACCTACGCAAGCGCTGGTGTACCAGACAGAGGCGTCCTGCACATTTGGGGAGAATGGAGAGGAGAAGCGCACGATGCTCATACGAGGACTGTGTGAGTTTAAAGGCTCGAGTACTTTTGAACACGACCAGAACGACGAGTACTGAGGAAAGGTTTCCCATAAGGAATAATGTAATATGAATGAATCGGTTCCAGACCCCCAGAAAATCCCCCTGTATAAGGCATTATATGCATTAATGGAGTTGTATTGTGCAGGAGCTCCCTGATTTATGATGGGGATATGTTCAACAAATCCATACTGGTATAAAATAACTATAAGAAAGGCTATACACCTAATGTCTTCATTCATTCTTTCATTTTTTTATCCACTTCTTGAACGTAATTAGTGAAAATGGCAATAAAAAGTTAATTGCAAGTGCCTTCCTGAATAAGTTACTGTGTTGTGTTAACTATGTTAACCGTCTGTCATCATCATCAAGGGTTAACAAAATGGATCCGATTTCATAATTAAAAAAAAAACAACTTTTTTGGGATCTGCTGCCCTCTGGTGTCAGTTCTGGCAGCATGGATCATGAACTTCATGACTTGCAATTAAACTTTATTTTGTTACCTGATGCTGAGGTTATGAGAGTAATTTTGTCTGAATTGTCTGAAAAAAACATCTCTCTGAATATCTAATACTCTATTTTTTTTCTTTAGCCAAGTACCCCCATCTGCAGATCACATGCCCTGTCCAGGAGGGGGGCTGTGGATTGCTTGAGTTTGGCAGCGTTGCAATCGGGAGCTGTTTGGAAAAACACTTTGAGATCTACAACCCGTCTTTAGTGAGTCAGTGTGAGTCGGTTGCTGTTTAATGCCGTGTGAGTTTTTCGTTTGGTTTTAGAGTTTAATCCCCCTGGCAGGTGTCTGCTTCGTTCTCACTGACCCGGCTGAAGCGACCTGCTCTTCTGGAGTCTGTGTTCCAGTGTGATGTGACGGAGGGGCAGGTGGCCTCGAACACAGTACTGAGAGTCCCTGTGTGTTTCACCCCACTCACTGTGGACAGCACCAGTGTGGAGTACTTCAGCCTGGCCTGGCCTGGGGGCTTCAGCAAGGACCTGCTCAAAGTCACTGGCACCTGCACAGGTAGAACCTTACCGACTACTTCAACTAATTCAACCAGACACTAGTAGCAGTGCCACTTGTTCTTAGAAAAGGGTTTATAAGCTATTTGAAGTATTGCCCTTTTTCTTAGGAATGGCGTTAAGAAAAAACACACGTTAAAGAATTTCTTTCTTAGGACACTCTTTTGAATCCAGTCCCAGGTGATGGGAATGTTTTGGATTGTAAGTGAAATCATAAGAGCTGTGTCTGTTTCCTTGATTCCTACAGGTCCTGTTGTTTCTTTAAGTGCCTCTGTGGTGGATTTCGGCTGCGTGGAAACGGGAGGCGAAGCCATGCGTACAGTTCACCTCACAAACTCCTCCACAGTTTTGGCTCATTACCAGTTTGACACTGACTCTGGCGACCATAGTGTATTTCTACTTGATAAGACCAGTGGCACTGTGGCAGCCAATAGCAGTGTCACCCTGCAACTGAAGTTCCGCCCCCATCATGCAATATCCTATCACAAGAGACTAGCCTGCCTTATACTTCACAGGGTAAATATATATATATATAAATGTATATATATACTTTGTTTGTATTTGTTTGTTAATTAGAGATTCACCGAATGCTCCATTAAAAAAGAAAGCAGGGGCTGCTGGCTTGTGCCTGGCTCTGTGCTCTCTTTAGCTTTAGCCTCTTTGACTTAGTTTGTTTTGTCAAACTCGGCATATTCCGCAGGGTGCTGCTGTTTAAAACGTCTTATTGCATCTGTTATTCCGATCATTTTCGGAATTGATCCCTCCTGGCTTATTTTAGTTAACAAGCTCGTGGTAGTGTCCGTAGTCCATCAGTCAGTAATGCAGTATTTAGGGAGACTATCTAGCTGACTAGCTAAGTAGCACTCAAAACACAGCCGACATCTGTAACACTTCCTTAAACATGTCTCTTAAACAAACTGTGTGCCTGAAACTTTGAATTATGAACTGAGCTGAACTGAATTATGAATTAAAGTCAGTAAAAGCACTGTGCTGTTCATGTGGTTGACCGGCACAGAATCGGTTATATGAGACCGCCGGAAGCCAGTCACGCCAAAACTCCTTAAGTGTAATGAGAAATCAATCCTGGGAGGACCAAAACTCCAAAAGGGGCCCAACCTCATAGGGCAGTCTTGATGTACATATAAAATGTATTTAAAATTCAATTTTAATTATTTAATGTTATTAAATTAATTGGTTATAGATTTTGTAATATTATATAATTATTTAAATAAAGTAGAGAACAGAATAAATAAACTAGGCAATATAACAAAAATAACAACTAAAGAATACACTAAAATACAATAGAATAAAACAGAGACTATACTGAAGTCGAAAACATAA
Organism: Ancistrus triradiatus; assembly: GCA_025084515.1. NCBI lineage: Eukaryota > Metazoa > Chordata > Actinopteri > Siluriformes > Loricariidae > Ancistrus > Ancistrus triradiatus. The sequence continues at coordinate 97,797 of JAJAGP010001198.1, read as the reverse complement.
TAAGACACGGGGCGTCACGGTGGGGCAGCGGTTAGCACGGTCGCCTCACAGTTCCAGTGTCCCTGGTTCGTTCCCAACCTCAGACTCCACCTGTATGGAGTTTCCATGTTCTCCCCATGTCTGTGTGAATTTACTCCAGGTACTCTGGTTTCCTCCCACAGTTCAAAGACGTGTGTTAGGTTAATTGGTGTTTCTAAAGTGCCTTTATGTGAGTGGGTGTGCCCTTTGATGGATTGGTGCCCTGTCTAGGGTTGTTCCTGCCTTCTGGCCTATGCCGCCGGCTCTCCCGTGACCCTGCATAGGATTAAGTGGATAAGAAAATTAATGAATAAAAAATAAGATACAGTTTAATAAAATAGTAACTACAATGAAAAGATAAATAGGCATATACTATACATAGTTATCCCTCCTGTTTTGCAGGAGCCTCTTTCTTTGGATTTGATCGGCACCTGCCACTCAGAGCAGCTCAAACCCAACATCATTCTCCCCAGGCACCTGTATGTGTACGATCAAAACCTGCATCGAGGCTTAACCTGCTACCCTCCCGATCTACTCAGTGCTATGCTTGCTGAACACAGACTGCAGCTGGATGAAAACGGGGCATTAATACTTCAAACGGTGTGTGTGGTAAATTATCAGTGTTACAAAAAAGGTCTGAGGGTCAAGCTGTATAATAGATATAACAGATAATTATGATGGTATGATTGACTTTAGGACCTATCAGAGGATGCTGCTTTACCCGGACTACCTCTCTCCAAGCGGAGCACGATGGAGGAATATTTCCACCTGAACTTGGCTGATAACTCTGATGAGAGAAGAGACCACTGCTGTTTCCCCCGGTCCCCTGTCACAGTGCAGCCCACTGAACTGCTGTTTCACTCTGGACCATCGTCTCAATCTGTCTCCATCACGAACCACACCAAAGGCAAAGTCAGTCTGCTGTGGACCCCTGCTGCTGACTCCTCGTTCTCCATCAGTCCTCTCATGTGTGACCTGAACCCCTTAAAGTCTACCGCATTCAGGGTGACGTACACACCCAAAACATCGCGACGGCTTCCGTGCGGCACAGCTCGAGTGTTTCGCTCTCTACAAGGTCAGTGAGTGAATCGGTCCTGGATTAGATTTAGATTCTATCTAGTGCCTAAGAAATTAATTTACTAAGTGTTTTATTGTAACATTTTAAGAGCTGCATCTGCTTATCAGGTGCTTGAGTGTGTTGTAAGTATGGGATTGATATGGAGGTCTGAATTGATGAGTTCATTAATTTGCTATAATTTTTTTAAGCAATAATACACGAGAAGGGTGTAAGTGATTCGTTTATCAGCCTTCCGCGAGGTAAAATAGTTCCATTCTATCGTTTCCTCGTGGCTAAGCCCTTCAGTCATTAAAGTCGAGGAACAGAATGACCAATAACTTTATTATACAGACAGTAAACACAAATATATCAATTCGTACGTTTTAATTTATTAAAAAGAAAGTTTATTTAAATTCATCAAATGAAATGGGTGGGGTTTATAAGGCAGAATGTTACTAAGATTCACTGTTCTATCGACTGAAGCAAATCAGAGTGAGATCCCGGTGTTCTAAGCAAAGTCTAGGATCCTGTTTGATTAGCGATTATAAATTTGTATGATGAAGCTCTTAATGTTAATCTGATGAGTCAGAAATGTAACTAATGGAGCATCCGGAGCTTCTCTGGGTTAGAGCTGGACTTACAGATAACAAACCTGTCAGATGAAGCTCCGATCAGCCGCGGATGGTGTTTAATGAAAGACGCCGAGTTTAACTCCAGCAAACGACGTCTTTGTGAGGGATGAAGCTGATTCATCATTTATGTTGATGGGACTAAAACTGATCTTCAGTCTCGCTGCTCTTCAGTCGAGCTGTGGATCCATTAAGAGCCGGGATGTTTGATTTACTGACTTTGTTTCGCTTTTCCAGCGCTTCCAAATCCAAGGTGATAAACCTTTGGCTCAGGTTTTCATTAATAGCTTCATCTTTCAAATTTAAATCGTCTTCAAAACCAATACATTTTATAAACTAATTCTAGCTTTCATCTCGGCAGTGTTTTACTCATTATAACTTGTCTGCTTTGTAGGGCGGGCATCGGTGCTAGGTTACATGTGTATGCCGCGCAGTAATACTTATAGAGCACCGGTCAGAGTGCTTTTATCGTGCAATAATGTCAAGGCCGGATCATCTCTCTGCCAATCAGATTGTGGGGTCGGAACTAACTTTGGTATAATAATATTTTTATGCGTTAATCGCATTATTGCTCTTTGACATTTTGAAGTACCCATAATTTTGGCTCTATATGAAACTGTCCCCTGTTCACATTGGGCTGTGGTAGCCTAGTGTTACTGGACTCTGGACCAGAAGGTCCAGGGTTCAAATCTCATGTCTGCCAATCTTGGGTCCTTCAACAAGGCACTTAACCCACAATTGCTCTGGATATGGGCGTGTGCTATATAATGTAAATGTGAACCAATGTCATGCAGGGGCATCCTGGGTCTTCCTGCACCGGCACAGGCCCTGCCCCTTATACCATATGACACTCAGAAACTTGGGCTTGTTAAAAAAAATAATGACTGCTTGATTTCTGTTAACCCTGCCTTTAACTAAAGTAACTAATTTAATAGATGGGTTTTAATTACTTTCTGTGTGCTGTTTGCAGAAATCTTTTGCATTCGCTTTCTGTATGTTTTGTTTCTTTGGTGTTGCCATGTCTAGACAGTAGCTTGGTAACAGGAAAACGAGTACATACAATTACATCATTAACATTTTGATTCTGGAGAGGTGTTTTGCGTAATAGCGACACCCAGTGTTCAGCGATTTTTTTTTTTAAGTTTTAGTTTTAAAAAGGTCAGTGTGGTTAACGACACTTCTTTATACACTTTTCTAACACACCAACAGTCATTCTTATAAAAGTGTCTAAAGTGGGTCTTACATTAATAAAATAGAAATAAAATAGTATTGTTCTGATAGCTGCGATGTCTCTGGGAAGTCACAGTGAAATGTAGTGCTGCAGCCAACAAGATGATTAAAATAATGTTACTGAATTATGAACATTTAATAAACGCATTCTGTTCACGTATATAAAGTACGGTCAAACAGGGGCGAACAAAAATGTGATTAATCACGATGAATGAGTTAAAAATCACTCTATTGACATTATAAAATAGTTGAACAGTCTGACAGTTGTAGTGATTTGGTGACTGATTGTGGATGGCAGGTTTTGCGTGACCATGGGGGGATGGAGGATTGGGCTATGTGCCTCCCATGGTGCCTCACAGTTAGGGTGACTGCTCACTGCTTAAAGCCTGGAAATGATCCATACAGCCCACGCTTTTGTCTGCAGCACCCTCAAGTGGTGAGTCAGACACATTTGTTTATGCTTTTATGTATAAGATACTATTATAACTTATTATAACTTAATTTTAACTATACTGTATTAACTTCCTGCTGCTGCTGCATTTACTGCTATGTATGGCAGTCTATATTTTAGCCCACTACTGTGGGGGACCTGGGTTTGAGCCCCAGTAGTGTCTTCCGGCTGTGTCCGGTGTATATATATATATATCTGCCAAATCCACACAGTCTCAGCTCCATTTTTCCCCTGTTTGTGTTCTGCAGCTTTTCTCATCACTGAGCCAGGTTTCCTACCGGAGTATTCTCTTGCAGAACACAGGAGATCGTCCCCTCATGTTCAGATTGCCCTCTGATGAGTGTCCTGCTGTATCTGTGCTGCCCTCTAGCGGCTTGGTGCCACCTGGTGGCCACCAGATCCTCACTCTCAGAGCCATTCCTGCTGAAGATAACCCTGCCCGTGTGCCACTGAGCCTGCAGCTCAACTCCAGCCCCAAGAACACACAGGTACATATAAAACCTCTTACGATAGTCATAAGTGTAGTGTTTAATGCAGTGTACCAGAGCGTCTCACTGGTTTTTAGTCGCTGAGTGTAGCATGTGTGGCGGAGAGGCCGCGTGTCATTTTGGACCGAGGCACGACGTTATTCTTCAAGCCTACAGCAGTGGGTTTCCGCACTGAGAGAACCCTGAGGATTAGGAACTTCAGCAGAGTGGCGGTACACTTCCAGTGGAAGGTGTGCGATTCGGAACACGCTGTTCTCTCGGTAGAACCAGACACAGGAATTTTACAGCCCAATGAGTTCCAGGTGAGTGGTTGTGTGTGTATCGTTGTGCTTCCTCTTAATGTGGTTTTCTTCCACCTCTGTAACCAGATGTTTTGTTTCTGTTCAGGTTCAGACATGGTCCTTCACTCCGTCGGAAAAGATGACGTACAGAATGAAGGCTAGGCTCATTTTCTGGCCTGTCGAGACACCAGAGTACAAATGTACTCGCCCCTTGCTTAAATTTTTGGGACTGGCCACCAAAGGATCCATAGAGGTGCATAATCAGAGTTTAGTTCAATACAGGATTGTTTTGTTTGCGTTTAGCTACCAAATCATGTTATGTACAAGCGAGTCTATGCCGAATGGGTGCCATTTGCTTGCTGTAACTCTTAGAAATTAAACTTGATTTTCTATATTTTTCAACACTGAAATTCATAATGAGTATTGGTTAACTTGAGGCAACTTCGTTTTATGTTTACATGGTTTCACATTTTAAGTATTTGGTAGTTCTGTACTCATATAAAGAATAACAGCACTGGGTTTTCAGCACAGAATGACCAAATAGGTAAAATGTAGCCACATGGCATCCATAGTCGTAGCATTAGGACACTGTGCACCTTCTAACGATTTACCAAATTAGTGTTATTAAATAAACAAATAACATCTAAAATAATTTAGGTAACAGGATAGTAAGTTGCTTTTTTAAATAATGAGATTGACTTTCTCAGTCATAGTTACAATGTCATCAAATATACAGGAAAGAAATAGGAGAGAACTTATTTTTGGTCTTCCCATGGTCTTCAGAAGATGGACTTGTTGCGTGTTCCATCTTTTTCAGAAGGTGGAATGTGTCAGGATAGCAGGACGCGAGTGAAAATCTGGGAACATGATTAAAATGTGTATTTAAATATAATGTAAAATATAAATATAATGTAAAGTAAAATATAATGGATTTCATATGAAAAAATTTATTGGATATGGAGTGAAAGGTGGGATTTGAACCCTGGACCTTCTGGTCCATAGTCCAGTACCTTAACCGCTAGGCTACCACAGTCTTAAACTGATGCAATTCCATCACTGTGCAGCACACTACGATGTTTTTACAGTTAATTATATTAATTATCTATACAGTACATGTAATGTCCTGGGGATGGAAATGGGACCCATTCGGGGGATTTTCTGTAGTAGGTCATCTCCAGTGGTTGTAATTCCAGGCTGAAAATTCGGTTATGGATCTGGGTGAGGTGTTAGTTGGAAGCAATAAGTCATTTGAGGTTCCGCTGCTGAACAGAGGATCCTGTGATGTTAACTTCTCTCTAACGGTAAACCAGAGAATCACCGCTCCGGGATTAACTGAGGAATCAATCAGAAGCCCTGCTGGTAGGAGGCCAATATCGGAAATAGGGCTTTGTATTCTGCAGTTGCTTTGGATCCACTCTCTGAGCTCCCTCTCTTTACCTCCTGCAGTTCTGGAGATGGACAGTATGAAGGGTACGATCCCAGCTGGCTGTAAACTGCTGATTCCTTGCACTGTGAATCTGACGCAGAGAGCTCAGTACAGCTGGACCATCTGTTATCAGATTCTCAGCTCCTCCGGTATTACACACTTAAGGACCTGTAGTACAGGAAGCTACCTTAGTTCATGATGCCAGATTTTCTTTAGCTTTATTTGCTGTCCTCAGGTTTGCCCATGGATGATCCCTGCTCTTTGTGCCAGGTCCAGGCACAGGGGGTGTATCCCACTCTGGAGGTGACAGATGCGCGAGGGAGTGGCAGCGTAGAGGGTTTGAATAAGTTGCACATCTGGAAGCTCTTCTCTTTGAGTTCACTCAATACTCACCTGCGAGGTGAACCCAGTCCAGCTAAACACAGGTCAAATTCTAATCAGATCTCATGGGGTACAAATGGTTACAACTTTACTCCTGTGTAATAATGCGATATTATGGCACCTTATGCATCTTCTGTAGCCTCCGCTGCTCTCCACCCACCTCCACCATGGTGGATTTTAATTTCGGCTCCGCACCTCTTTGGGCTGACCCCTCCGTCTTGCTGCTTATGTTTGAAAACACTGGAAGCATCCCCGTAGAGTGGTGGGTGAACCTGTTCTTAAATCTTTTTAAGTATCGTAAGCACATGACTGTTATTTAATGTTTTTTTTTCGCTTTAGGAATGTTTCACATCTGAGTAAATAATTGTTTGGCTGAATACTTTACATTATAGGCTTGTTTTTCTCAGGTCATTCCTGTTTTTGGACGATCTCAATCAAACTAAGGAGCAGCACAAAGCACCGTTCTCCATCATCCCGCGTTCCGGCAAACTGCAGCCTGGCCAGCAGAGGGCAGTGCAGTTCACTTACAGGTGACACTGACTGTAGATCGGTTGGATAGAGATTTACACAGTAATTTGATATAATACGCTAAAAATAGACATTTTCTGCTCTCAGACATGACTTTGCTGGAATATTTAACTTTCCTGTCCTGCTGAGACTTTTTCATGGCCAAGAGATTTTGGTGAGACGGCTGCACTGCCCGGTGTTGAATTGAACTTGAACATGTTCATGCCACTGTGAGTCCACTCAGCTGTGGAATCTGGTTTGGTTGTCTTTCTGTCCACAGCTACATTTTGTTGGCGTGACCGTGGAGAAAGACAGGTGTTACCTCCATATCCCCTCCACTCGACACATTTTTGCTTCTGTGCCTATCGGACTGTTCCAGCCCCCCAAACAGGTCTGTACTTTTCCCCTGGCCAGCTTGACACGCCTCACTACTCTCAATAGGGTTTTAGTTAGCTGGTGTTTGAGCTCTGTCACTGGACAAGGTTGTCTGCTAAGTGGGGATCCTTAAGAAAAAGTAAAAAAAAAGGCAAATAAACTGAGAAACAGAATAGAAACCACAAAATAGTAACACAATGGATGTGGAGAGGCTTGGAATTATTTCTTATATATGCTGATGATGAAAGGTATATCTGTGGTTTGTGGGTTTTGTCTGTTTTCTGCATCTGTTTTCAGTTTAGTCGTGTACAAACAGTCATGTTTTTCCTTTGCTTAATTCATTATGCATTATGCAGTAGGCGTGTCTAGTCCCTTTTTAGGGGCTCTTTTAGTGCGCCTAAAATATTAAAACATCCTTTTTTATTGATGTTGTCTCTGATAAGCTGAAAATAATGTTAAAACCATAGAAAGTTTATGGTTTAAACTTAATTTTTTAACATAAAAAATACAGCAGTCCCCCATGCCTCGCAAATGGTATGATCCAAGCGATGGCTTTGTAGCTTACAGGCTCAGCATTAAAGGAAGTTTTTTCAGATTTGCTGGTGTCTTTCCAGTCACAGTGTCCCTACCAAAAAGTTAGATGCTCTTAATTCCCACTGTGGGAATACAGTCCAAAATTACGTTAAAATGTACAGATTTTTTGTTAAAAAAAAAAAAAGCATGGGGCATCAGATAAAGCTCTGATCCTAGAGTCACTCCTGATTGTCTGTAAAGATTCAGAAAGATTTGTGTGTTAATGGAAGAATTTCAGTAAGAGTTCTAGTTTCAAACTGTTGCTTGTTTACATCACACACACATCTATTTGTTTATTTAGCGTCAAGTTTGCATTCAAGTTTGTGTGAATGCTGAATGTGTTTGTGTGTAGATGTATACGATGTATAACGGAGGAGCCCTCCCACTGACGTACCATGTGGACACCTCACCTCTGAAGCAGCTACAGGAGGAGAACTATAATCACACCGTCCTGCAGTGCATGAACCCAGATGGAGAGGTGCAGCCCGGGTGCACAGCCACGCTGGAATGGGTCTTCTATCCTTTGGAGGCCAAAACATACTCTGTTAGTTCTTCAGTACACTCTACAAACATCCAGACTGCAGAGATAAGAAACAGCCAGCCCAGAAAACAGGCCGATACCAAATGTAAAAGTGTGTGATTGGAAAAAATCCAGAATAAACAAACAACCCACTGAAATATATGCAAACAAGAGGTGGAAAAGTTAGAAATCGCTGAAGTTATTCACATAACTGTAGTGGATGGAAACAAGACTTATTTTTGCATTTTTCTGCTGCTGAAACATTTGGGAAAACGTTTGGAAAAAGTTTTTGGAGAGTAAAACTTTCTCAAGAAAAATAAATAAATACAAAGATTTTATTTACCTTATGTTCTGGATTTATGGTTTGTTTCAGGATAAACCCACATTTCAGTTCACTCTGTCTTCTTGGAATTCGTTTTGGAGATAAATTAATAATTAATATTATGTAAATTAAATTAATATTTTTTTTTTTTTTTTATAGCTTTAATAATAGTGTAGATTTTTCATTTTCTGCTTAAAACCTTAAAAGCGATGTCAACTTTCCAGTATGTGCCTCTTATTGTTTTTTTGTTTATCGAAACTCAGCCTTATTTTGATCTTATCTGACTGTTTTTTTACATTAAAAAAAAGAATTTCGTTGAATCACTTTGACCCCTGTGTTTGTACTCTAGGTGGATATTCCTATTCATGTCGTAGATGGTGACAGTGTCATGGTGACGTTTGAGGGCTCTGGATTTGACAAGAGAGACCCTGTGCCCCTTCAACTCCATGATGGGCAATTCTCTGTACCCAGCACTCAGAAACTGCCCTTACCTGGACAGGTAATGATGAAATATTGCCCATCTCTGCTGTTTGGCTTTCATTTGTATCAAATAGGGTTGGATTGCTGTAGGAAACAACATCTTTATTATAAATTGACATAAATATATGGGTAGATGGTTTTCCTGTCAGAGGAGAGCGTGTGTTTCGGTGATCTGCCTGTCTTGTCCGGGAGCACACGTATCCTGTTCATGACCAACGTTCACACTGAGAACGTCCTGTACTCATGGAGAGAGCAAGATGGCAAGCAGGTGTGTAAAAATGTTCAGAAATCTTGCTAATGTGTGCATGAAGCTATACAACATTTCTACTTAATAACTCAGTCATTTATTGTTTAATTACACCACGTGACTTTTGCTTTGGGCTGCCTAAAATGCTACCAGGCTCCCTCTGCCCATCGTTTGAACCCTCTCACCCTTAGAGTTTATGTTGTGAGCATGTCTGAGTGTTTATATTATCAGTACATGCAGATGGTTTTTGGTTTACGTAGGCAGTGCAGATCTGTCCGGCAAGTGGATGTTTGTCCGCAGGGGAAAGTGTGATGTGCGTCCTTTCCATTTATACCTCAAACAGCCCCACGTTCTACCAGCAAGACCTCATTTGTGACGTTAGTATCACCCCCCAACACACACCTGTACATTTCCATGTTTGCACGGGCACCAGTCACGCCCCCTTTCACATATCCAATGCGTTTAATCAGCCGTCGTTATGTAATGCTAGTGAAATGTGCGTATTCATGTTTGAAAGATCACGCCACATGCAGCTCAGGCTCAGTACCAGACAGACCTACAGCGATGGGAGGCAGACAGAGAGAGAGAAATGCTCATCTTAACAGAGATGGACCTGATAGAGACAAACCCACAGAGCACATCCATTCAGGTCCAAATCAGCCATTCCAGGCTGTTTATTCTCTTACTTCTGAATTCATGGAACTTAACTTCAGTCTTTGTCACTCAGGAAGGTTCGGTGACTGACCAGAAAAGCGCCAGTGAAATCCAAAAATACAAGGTACAACACACCAATACCTCAGGACTGCTATTAAATGTATATGGGAATTACGTATGAAGATGTCAAACACAATGTGTGGGATATTTTAATCCCCTAACCCCGTCTGAACCATTAGCTCTGACTATAACTCGTAGAAAGAAAGTTGAAGCAGTTTATCTGGACATGAGGTTTTTGTGGGAGAAATGGTTCTTGCCTGGCTTAAAATGTGACAAATGTCCTACCAGTAATGAAATTACCACTAAGCCTCAATGTTTTAGACATCAGTGGGTGGCACTTTCATCCTAATCTTGTAGCGCCGGATGATGTACAGCCCCTGTCTGTTATCAGAGACGTTATATAAGAAGGATTCTGGTCACTGGTTGAAATATGAATGGGACTGTAGTACGGAAGCCCCACCCCGTCATAAGAAAGAACCAATCGGCATATTAGGAAATGTGTCGGAGAGGGAGGAGGCAAGTCTTGGCCCCTTTGTATTGGCGGGTTGCGCGTGCGCAGTTGCTATAACCTTAAAAGAATCAGATTCTCCTTTAACGCAAATAAGTTCTATACTTTTTGTCAGATTATACCAGCGATTCTGAATCTGCATTTTAAACATACTATTTCAGATTTGTCTATATAGCTCTCTCCCCATTCATCGAGATTGAACAGACTTATAATGACTTCGTTGTTATTCATGCGCTTCGCATCACCGAAACAATCGCCAATCACGGACTTTTTCTCAAAACTAGAAATTGTACATGTTCATACGTGTTTATGTCCATTATAAATGTGATTGTGTGATCATTATGTCAGCATCAGGTATGAATGAGACTATTTTTTTGTAACCTCGTCAATTAGCCGAACTCGCCTCTCGCCAAAAATATCCATGAAACAGACGCGATAACGAGTTTGGACTGTGTTGCATTTATTTATATTTTCTCATTTTAACTCATATTTCAAATCGACTAAGAAGAATTACTCGATAAGCCTTGTTTTGTAGCTCCTGCCACCCATCCGTAGCAGTAGCAGTGACTCATTGCTTAGCGTGCCTGCTGCCAGGGCGGGGAAGAAAGCGAAGGACGAGGTGGGGAGGAGACGACCTGAGCCTCCTCGCTCGGCACTCGTCCACCTGGGAGTCACTGCACGCTCACACTCCCTGCTGGAGTACAAGACACGGTTCCCTGCTGAGTTTTTCAAGCATTACATCTACAGGTGTGCCCTCTGTGTGGGTCGTGTGTTTGTTTTTTTCTTTCCATTTTTGGGATTCAGGAGCCTATTTCTGAATTAACACAGCTCAGGACAAGCATTGTACCCTGAATGGGCCAGCAGGGGGTTGAATATAATCCCCTGCACCTGCTTGACCCGACCTTGGCTTAAAGGCAATATGGGGACTCTCGAACCCAGGTCCCTTGGGTGTTGGGCTTGCTCATGGCCCTGTTGTTTTGTAGTGACGGCTAAGCAGGATATTAAGATTAGGTCGTGATTATGCGCTGGTGTTTAAAATGTTGAGGCATATCTGTTGTAGGTCTGTGCAGCCTGAGTCTGGATTAAATAAGCATGATCAGTCCTTAACACACCTGCCCCCTCTTACCCACGGCCCCGAGAGAGACATTCTCACCCACACCCTCTCCTCTCTACTGAGGTACCTTGTTTGAGTGTTTATCTTCTTATTTATTAATGCCTAAATAATGTATCAGACTAAGCACAAATCCCTCTCCCAGGAGTCTCTTGGATGACCCTGAGTTCCAGCAGGAACTTGAAAATGTGTTTAATGAGCCAGCTCCCTACTTCAGCCAGCTTCGGCCTGCTTCCTCCATAACATCCCCTATTCCTCCACCTACTATAAGTGACACCTCAAAAGACATCAGACCAGCTCCATGTTGTACTTTGAGCCCTGGAGCTGTGATGTCTGACTGTCAGTGTGAGGAACACCTGTGTGAAGAGCTACACCCAGATCTCAAAATGGAGGTTCGGGAATCCATTCGCAGGTGCGTCGTGCTTACTCAGCCCACCCGGATTTGAGCTGAAAACCCTTATATTGGTCTTTGTTCTAGTAAAAAGGCTTCTACACTTCCTGTTTGTGAGTATGAGCTTATAAAATAATGAGTCACCTTGCATATTTGAGGTGGTAGTAACTTCAGGCTCCTGCAGATGTCGTTGCACAAGGATGTTCAGGCTATAGATACCTGACGGGATTCATAGTTTGAGCAGATCTAAAAATAGCAAAGAGTGAAAATAGGTCGCAAAGCAGACGCTAATGAGTGGTCTTTGATGAGCAACTCCTAGCATCGTTCACAAATGAGATTCCTCTGACCAGACTGTTGTCTTTTTGCCCACTGTAACCGGGCAGCTTTGTGAGCAAAGGCCTCTTGTGTGCCACTCTGCTCCGTATGTTCATAGTTTGCAGTTCCCTGCAGAGTGTTCTTTCAGAAATTGGCTCTGAAGGACCTGCATTGACTTGCATAGAAATTCACAGCCCGATCATCCTCGTCAAACACCGTCTGCAGGAGTCTGACATTATTATCACCTTAAACATGCAAGGTGACTCATTTTTGGCTGATTATGTACTGTCATGTACCTCTGTGCAGGAGTCCAGAGTTCTGTGACCTGATGGAGGAGATTCTCGTCAACACACTGCAAAACCTAATGACGGAGGCTTTTCGGGGGGAGCTGGTCCTAACAACGTGCCAACGCGCCGCTCCTCTGCCACCTAGATCTGCCAGGTCTCACGCTTACTGTACTTTACTGTACAGACCTGGGCACTGTGGCACAGCCAGTATTGGGGGGTTCATTTTGAAGTGTGTTTTACTTCAGCTAACGGAATGCATGTTTTATGACAATACCTTAAGTGTGATTTGTTTAAAAGTTGTGACATGGTGGAAATGGAGATAATGGGACTGGGTGCTCTAGTGATTAAGATGCTGGCCTAAGGACCAGAAGGTTCAGGGTTCAAATCCCACATCTGCCAGTGTGCCACAGTTGGGTCCCCGAGCAAGGCAATTAACCCACATTTGCTTGGATTGTAATACGCTCTGGATAAAAGCGTCTGCTAAATGTAAAAAATCAGCATTTTTCAGAGCCTGAAATCAAAATCCATTAATGTCGCTGCTTACTGTGCCTACACAGGAGGAGAGGACGCAAGTCCAGGAGACAGTCCAGAGGTGATGTGATGTGTGACACTGATCAAGAGCCTCCTCTGGATCCCAGCACAGGCCCTTTATGCCCATCGTAGCTCTGCCCTCAGGCCAGGATGGATATGCTGACTGCAGTAAGCTTGTACAGTTCAGATAAACCCTCTGTAAGGCTCCAGTCATAAATAGCTACGTATTTCTTGCATATCTATTATAAAAAATATGCTTAGCTGCCAGGTACAGAGACCTTGAAAGAATCAGACACAGAATAGGTTGGACAAGTACAGGATAATCCCAGGTAGTTATTTGGTCAGGTGTGTGACAGAGCATGTGCAGACACAGAGCCGGTGTTGCGTAATATGTGTTGGATGTCTCAAAGTGGTGCCAAGGAGGAAGGAGATGAATTTGTGGTGTGTGGTAATGGACGGTTCAGCCGGTGTATACAACATGTACAATCAATAAGGGATCATATCAGTATCTGTGACTGAAAACAGATCTCGCAGCAGGCTATGTAGCTGTGGTAGCTGAGAACAGTAATGTAGTTAGGGTACTGGACTAGTGACCTGAAGGATGAGGGTTTAAGTCCACTGATGGGCCCTTGATCAAGGCCCTTACCTTGAGTTGCTTGGATTGTTCTCTGAAAATCGTATCGGTTGTACACCGCTCTGGATTAAGATCTCTGTAAACACCTGCATGCAAAAACAAATGGGCTTCAGTTACATGACTGTTTAGTTGAGGTTGTGCTCTGCTCTGATGATGCAAGCTCCGTGGAAGACTTCATGACGTGCACTGTCATATTTCTCTGGAAAGCTTCTTTCTTGTTGAATCTACAAATCACATCCATATGGGTCCATTTGTAACACCAGTCATGAGGATCTTGTTGAGTGGCTCACATCCCCAGAGCGCTCTGGGTCCATTCCGTCCTTGGACTCCATCTGTGTGGAGTTGGCACGTCTTCCACGTGTCTGCATGGGGTTTACTCCAGTTACTCCGGTTTCCTCCCACGTTTCAAAGACGTTCGTCAAGAATAGGGGTGCGTATTGAAAAGGACTTCACGATTTGATAAGCATGGGTCACGATACGATTCTATGACAATACATTGCGATATGATTCCTATTGTGATATATATTGCAGTATTCCACGTAGTGCACTGAAAATATTAAAACAGATGAAATACAAGTTAGGGTGTACAATCTGAGTCGTCTTAATCCATCACATCACTGATAATTCAGTGGACAAGTTGAGTCAAAACACTGTGCTGTACATCTACGGGGCGGAGATTGTAGTTTATACCGCAATTAAAATATGTTATTTCTTCCTTCAAAAAAATCAATATTTTGAGCTGGAAATCGATGTAGTGAATTGCGAAAATAAATCACGATATATTGCTGTATCGATTTTTTTAGTACAGCCCTAGTCAAGAATAGCCATTTACACTGTGATGTTCACTAAATAAATACACCAAACCAACCTTTATTGAAGCATTTAAGAATCAAACTCATTTTATTCTGTAGTAAAATCAACAATATTAAGAAGTTTTGCTCTTGGATTTCATAATATGTTGTACTCGTTCTTAAGAAAACAGGTCAAGTAACTGTTTGATGTTTTAATATGTTCTGTTAAAAGGGTTTCACAGTAAAGTAAAGTTTTTAATTGTAATAAAGCCTGGATTTGTGGGATTCCGAATATACAGGTGCTCCACGACTTATGGGGATGTCAAAGCCATCGTAGGTTGAATTTATCATAAACCGACGAAAAATATTTGCTTGCAGCCTGGGTCTTCCAGCATGACAATGATCCCAAACATACCGCTCGGGCAAAGAAGGAGTGACTCCGTAAAAAGCATTTCAAGGTGCTGGAGTGGCCTAGCCAGTCTCCAGACGTCAACCCCATAGAAAATTTGTGGAGGGAGAAAGTCCGTGTTGCCCCAAAACATCACTGCTCTAGAGGAGATCTGCATGGAGGAATGGGCCAAAATACCAGCTACAGTGTGTGCCCAACCTGATGAAGACTTACAGGAAACGTTTGACCTCTGTCATTGCCAACAAAGGTTTTGTTACAAAGTGTTGAGTTGAACTTTTCTTATTGACCAAATACTTATTTTCCACCATAATTTACAATTAATTTCTTTTAAAATCGACAATGCGACAATGGATTTTTTTTCTCATTTAGTCTCTCATAGCTGAAGTGTACCTATGATGATAATTACACACCTCTCTCATCTTTCTAAGTAGGAGAACTTGCACAATCAGTGGCTGACTAAATACTTTTTTGCCCCACTGTATATTATTACATATTATTTCTCAAAACAAGTCATTTGGAATAAATCGATGCAGTACAGGGATGCACCTTTAACAACCATCCCAACAACATCCGTTCACTTTAACGACGAGGTCTTAAAAATAAGTGGATTTTACTTCTTTACCGGTCATGTGCTCGCTTGCTCATTGGCTCACGTTTGGACTAGTGACTGTTCTAACTCGGTTGGTGTGTTTAGAGACTTTTTTGTGTAAGTCCCTCGTGTTTGTGTGGATGACTACCCTCTATTTATTTCCTATTAATTCCTATTATGTCCTATTGTAAGTAGTACTGCTTTGTACCTGTATATTCTCTCTAACCTATAACTGTATAAACTGGTTCACATTCACTCGATGAGTCTCTGGTCCATCTGGCTGATCTGGCGTTAGGATGCTGCGTAGACGGTAGCGTTCCACTCGTGTTTTCAGCGGTATCTCTGACTCGTATCGTTTGCATGCAGTTTTCTGTTTTCTTTTATAGGTATTACAGAAGCGTAAAAAGACTTTATGGAAATGTTCAGTATGCGTCCTGTTTTACATAATGTGGAATTTAAATGGTACGTACCTGCATGGATGTTGTAAAGTTGTGAATAGCTGTGAATGTCGATGTTTTTTGTGTCCTGGTTGCTTTCGGGCTGGAAACCGCATGGAAACCGACACATGATTAACTTAAGAACGATACCCCCTGGCTGTCCCAGTGCTTGAACGTGAAATGAATATTTATAATGGAGTAAATGCTGGATGGAAGAAATGCAATTCATGAGTGTATTTTTGGAGCACAAATGAGTGCTGTTTAAGCAGTGTTGGCATCATTAAAAGAGATGAGTGAGTCATGCCATTGTAAAGAACATAGAGTGGTTTTGTTAATACATGTGATTATAGTTAAAAGCATTGGACAATTTTGCAATACCGAAGTTTATTCAACCTTTTAATAAAGTCCCTTATTTGGACTCCTGTGGTCGACATCAGTATTTTGTTAGTAGAATCGAAGATGTGTCATCTAATTTTGTTACCACAATGAGCTATGTGTATTATAATGAGTGAGTCATGCTATTGTATAGATTAATCAGTTAATGGTTTTAATAATGATTATAACAATAATATCACCCTATCATTTTCTTCTTATTAAGTTGTTTATCCCAGCTTTTCCTGGCCAGGATTACATTAGATGAAGCCTGTCCGTGGAGAACACAGGCATGGCATGCCCTGGGCAGGACACTAGTCTATCGCAGGGATGGGCAGGGGTCTTTTTACTTAAATGCTGTTCTGTATTCTCTGTTTATGTGAGATGTAATGATATAAAATAAGTGTACAACATAAAGTTTTATGCAAGCTTCTCATGGGCAAGAACAAATGACACCAGGAAAAGTGTTGTCATCCTATTTTGAGTCTAACGATAAGATACTTTATTGTCATTGTACCATAGCCTGTGTAAGTGACCTTTCTTTTTTTTCCACACTAGAACAGATCTGCTTTGCAGGACATGTGGCATCAATCGTAAAAACACTGGAATTCCCACAAATAGATTGTGTAAGAATGGGATTTTGTGTGTGTGTGTCTGAGTGTGTCTGTGTGTCAGTGCAATAAGCACTCCAATGGGGAGAATTTG
The DNA here is from genome assembly GCA_025084515.1 of Ancistrus triradiatus. Classification (NCBI taxonomy): domain Eukaryota; kingdom Metazoa; phylum Chordata; class Actinopteri; order Siluriformes; family Loricariidae; genus Ancistrus; species Ancistrus triradiatus. Next base: position 81,018 of record JAJAGP010001198.1, on the reverse strand, counting down.
TGTCACTCTGTCTACCCCTGCATAATATGAGCCTTTATCTGGGTCCAGTGGGGCTTAGGGGGGACAAATCTGTGGCTCCTGAATCCATGAGCTGAATTCATTTTATTCACGATGCTGGATTACAAAACCTTTCAATACTCACGCTGGTGAAGTCAGCGGTGTCGTGTGTGCTTGATTTACTTGTATTGAGTTTTTGTTATAATTTTGCATTTGACATTCTTTGGGGTTATTTATCAGCTGGCTTTTGTCGGGGTAAACAAATCATAAATAAAATATATTGTCGTGTTTTGCTTGAACTTCTAGCAAACGCTTCCATTTTTGTTCTACGTGTAGTTGTACATGTCACCGGCAGGTGTCAGTGTCCGCTATTTTCTATCCATCCAGCGTAACGTTACGGTACTGATAAAGGTCAGTAAGTATTTTAGAGACCTTGAATAACTCTTTGGATCCATTGAATAGTCTAATAGCCTTATCAGTCAAGAGGGCGATCATGATTTCGGTTGTGACTAGCGACCTACATACTGTTCTCCCCTGTTTCTGTTAGGAGGCAGAAACAGATGTGCAGAGGGGAAAAAGAGGGAAAGAAGGGGGAGGGAGTTTAGTAACTTGCAGGCACTCTGAATTTGGCTCTTTTCTCCCTTTCGAAGACAAAAGGCTGCACCTTGTTCTCATTATGGTCCATGTGTGCAGTATGGAGTGTGTGCTTAAGGGAAACGACTGAGTGTGCTTCCAGAAATTGCTAGAAACGTACGTCTCTGACAGAAGGAGAGCGAGCCATGCTGACGTCATCTCTTGGGCACTGTGTAAAATGCTAGTCATCATCCCTCACCTCCTCTATGCTGGACTGAGCCGAGCCCTGTGCTTATCACCGTGAGATTGTATTTCATGATTACTGCCCGAGGTCCAGCTGAACTGTGTCAGGGTGCTGCCGGGGCACCGAGACTCGCCCTCACTCTTCTCTTTCCCTTTCTTCTTCTCTCTTCTGCGTAATTCACTTACCTTTTTAGGTGATTTTGTGGAACCTAATAACTCGAAATGTTGTAAATGTAATTCTCAGTGACAAAACCGATGACTCCATGTCTTTCAATGGAAATCTAGAACGATTAAAGGGGAAGTTTTATGCATACAAAGAAGAAGAAACTTCTAACGTTAAACTTTGAACTTTCTGCATAGACGTGTCCTGACTGGGACGCAACAAAAACTAATCCTAAAGTTTCTGAAAAAGAAAAAAAGCTTACTTCAATATCTTTTTTATTAAGATGGCACAGCGGTTAGAACAATTCAGTTCTTGGCCTTGTGTGAGGTTTGCATGTTCTCCCCATGTCTGTATGGGAACGCTTCTTTATTCGACCAATTCGGACATGGAACGGTCAGTTTGAAAAAAGTTTGCACCCAAAATAACAAATCCAAATTCAAAAGACCTTCCAGAATCTATTAAGTTTGAATTCCAAGGTTCCACTGTACTCTGCTTTCCTCTCACATTCCAAATACATGCATTAGGTCAACTGGTGTCTTCAAAGTGTGCCAGAGTAATCTGCTAGCCCATCATTGGGGTGACCACACCAAACACAGATGAGACATATTCAGAAACACTGGCTCAGAACACGAGACAGTAATCCACAGTTTGAGGAGGTGTTTAATGCAGTAATTGCTCCTAAAGCCGTTGTAACCATTGTAGCATATAAGGGGGATTTGGTTGTTGCGTGCCGTAACTTTCTTTAATAAAATTCCTAATATATCACGTCGGTGTGTTCTCGGTTCGCTCGGGGTCTCGTTTTGCATTTCTCTTGATGACATTTAGTGCAATAAAAACTCAGAGATGCAGAAAAACAGACGCGGTGCAAAGATTATACTCTGTCATTGAATTTGGAGCGAGCAGTTCAAAATCTAAGGCTTGCATTGTTTAATATGTGCACCATATATCTCCACAGAGCTCGTAGTGTTGAGTTGATGGGAACAGCAGACCTGACTCAGAGGAACGGGGGCACTAAAGTGAAGTAATGGCTCCCTGACTCCTGCCACTATAAGCAAATCGCTCTCAGACTTGAATTATAGGAACTTCCCGTCGTGCCTAAGCCTCCACGGCATGTAGGGTTTACTCAGGAGGTTGGCAGGATGATTCTGTTCTGATCTAGATTCGGTTTTAGAAATTGCCTAAGGCTAGGAATTAGGTGTAACCCCTAAGTGGTTTTTACCCTGCTCTCTGAATGTACATTATTTCAGAATATGGTTCAAATGACTCATATTGGTGAGTATTTGAATAGTGGGAGCACCAGTTCCATTATTTCTCCTAGAAAAAGCTTGGTCCTAGCTTGGTCCTGTATATTCAATTGCACTTTATATTACCTATTGTCAATCAATAAAGGAGGTCACCATAGTATTGTGGCCTTTCTGATTGACCCTCCTGGCCTGTTGTGTGCATGCATGGTGGTATTTGGCTATAGACCGGAAGGTCCACGATTCAAACCTTAGCACTGCCATGTTGTCACTGTTGGGCTCTCGATCAAATTGTGAGACTGCTTTGAATAGGAACGTCTTCTATATGGCTAAATGTAAAGGTAAACGTTCGTACTGGACGATGCTTCGCCTCTCTGCCTCTTCATATGTCTCGTTCCTCGTGTCTGCTGTCCCTAATGTGTGTCGGTAATTCGTTAGTGTTTAATGCTAAAATACATAACATAAAGAACAATGGCCTTGTGATTAAGAAATCAAGTCCTGACTGTGTTATAGTTGCCCTGTCTCTCTTTTTTGTATTGTTATAGCAAGTGTGGTTTTCTGAGTTAGATGAATATAATTTTGAATATTCTGGAAGCAATTTGTCTTTAGAAAAAGAAATGACCCCTGTAGTTTATCTAGACTGGTCCAAACATCTGACAAGGTGTCCGTGATTATGATTGGCATTAGGGTATAAGCAGTGTAAGTGATGAGCTAGTGGGTGAAGTTTGGTCGCTGGAGTTGGGAGGGCGGCATGGACAAGGCTTTGTTATCTCTTGAACCCCTGCCCCTTAAAACGGGGGTGCTCCTGACCTCCCTGTCACCCTGACATGGAAAATAGGGAATTAAATACGAAATAGAATCAAGTTTTAGGGAAGTGTAGGATGTGAGCAGAGGTAAGACGCTTTTCAGAATATCATGTACTTCCTCTTTGTTATGCAATCACGTAGGGCGGAATTAAGTTTTTCATTTTTCTGCATCTATAATTGCATGAGCAGGTGCTTCAGATTGTGGTTTTGAGTATTTATATGGAGCATTTATTCCAAACGTTATTACTGACCATGGCGTAACTGCATTTTTGATTAACCACGTGTTTGATTTAGCTCTTTAAATGATAGTCCAGGATGAAAAGAGTTCACTTTTTATTTAAACTATAATGAATATTTTTGCATTTTCCACCTTATGTACAGCTAGTAGGTAAGACTCAGACGGTCCCAAATCAGACGCTCATACAGACGCAACCACAGGAGGTTGTCATCAAACTTCTTGTTTGAACAGCACCCCTTACAGTGGGTTTCCTAAACTCATAGCATAACACTCCTGGAGGACTTGCTGATTGTCTTTGAGGTTTTCAGTCTCATAGTAGAGAGTGTTGATGAAGCGCCTTTGTGGAAGACGTTCTGCTATGAGACATCAATCATGACCTGTCTGACTGAAGACAATCACCGAATCCCTCACAAGAGACGCTCTTAATTATTGTCAGATGAGTTCAAGCTGTGCAGAACCAAGAACTTATGAGAGTTGGGACTGGAGTTGCTGCTAAACACTGGCATACGAAGCTCTGGTCCAAGTTTCTGCATTTTAGTGTTTATCAACAGCTCCAAACCTTACTAGCAGGATCATCGTGTTCTAGACAAGCCTTGAAAAACCTAGGCAATTGATTTGTCCTGTCAGTGGATGTCTGTCTCTGTATGGCTGTGTTTAAAAACACAAACCAAACCAAACCAAATGAAAGCACTGAGATGGATTTCTCATCATAAGGACTCTTGGACGGAAATCTTTGAACCGTCTGGCAGAGACTAAACTCTGTGCCTGTGCCTGTGGATTTCCCTCCTGTCTGTCTCACAGCCTGGTGCAGTGAGGCAAGCTTGTAACCAGATACTTCCATCTAGTCCCGTCCCTCCCTCCATCCCTCCCCTCCTTCCCTTGGTTAATATGGAAGCGTCGCCTTTTATCTCTGCAGGAACATCTGAAGATACTCCGAGTTTGTGCAGAGTTCAGCGTAAAGATGAAACAAGTTCAGAAATTGTTTATACGCTTCGTTTTGATATATTTAAAATCATCGTGCGACGTGCTGACAAAGGTCTGGAAGGCCGGACCAGCTGTGGTGTGACAATTCACGTTAGTAGGATAAAAAACACTCAGCGCCGGCGCCCCGTCAGCATAACACTGAACGTAACATGAGCTCAGACGCCCTAACGCCGTGAAGCTTGATATTTGCACCTTTCCGTTTACTGTAACGAAAGAACTGAGGCACAAAACTGAATGATGGTGCTGTGCTGTGTTCACACACAAGCACTCTGTATGACCAAATGTTTGTAGACGCCTTCTAATTAATGACGTCTGTTATTTCAGGTTCATATTATGAAGCATCCACGCATGCTTTCTCCATAAACAGTGGGTTGTACCGAACACCTCGCTTTCGTGGGTTTTCATTCTCAGCTAGTGAGCTTGTCAACTTTCATTCAACGTCAATCAGTTATTTCCATAGCATTCTTTAAAATAGAGTATCGAGTGTGTTTACATGCACTTAATAATCCGGTCATAGTCGGATTTTTGCAGTTATCGGTTTATTTAAGTGGGCATGCATACAGAATACTCCGATCTAGAAATCAGATTAAGAAATACTATAAAGAGAGCGAAATTTTCTCAGTAATCGGATTTCTCATGGCATTTCTCAGTCGGTTATCTCCGTCTACATATGCTCGCAAGCCTAACCAACATGGTTGCCAGGTCTGCTTATTCTAAGAACTTGGCTTTATTTGGACTCTTTTCCCACTGACTGTGCTTTTTTTTTCTTGTGGGATCTGACAGAATTAAACGCGCCATGAAATCAGGCAGTGGAACAGCTACCGAACTCAAAATGAAGAATTTGATTATTTAATATGAAAGTTTGAAGTTTACGTCGCATCTTTCTGTGAGATTATTACCTGGTTGCAAAGTAGAACTCCAATTATTACCAGTCATGAGTCATGTGAACCAGGAGGTTTCCCATTACCTGATTAGTGAAGTGCATGTAAACTCGTTGATCAGATTACTCACAAACTCTGCAGTTATCAGATTATTAAGTCCATGTAAATGCACTCATTGTCTCAAAGCAGCTTTACAAACGACTAAGCCAAAGCCCCAAATAAATTGTCCTGGGGCAACAGTGGTGAGGAAAAACTGTGAAACCTTGCGAGGTTAAAGACAGACTGTAGCAGCAAAACTACTGGACAAACTCCAAACTAATACCCAGCATTCAGGGACCAGGCATGACATGACTTACAGTTCACTATACACCATTATTCAGAGCGAATTACAGCTGATACAGTCCAAGCAACAAAGGGCTAAGGACCTTGCTCCAGGGTCCACAATAGTGAGTGTGAATAGACCCCTGAACCCCTGAATTTTATTATTTGTACTTAAAGCACTTCATGACAAAGTGCCAGCTTATATTTCTGACCTTGTTTGCTCTCACTGACCTTGTTTGCTTTAAGATCTTCTGATCAGATGCTCTTAACCGTCCCGTGCTCTTGAATGAGGTCCAAATGTGACTGGACCTTTTTTGTTTCTCTTAACCATTTACAAACCCAAATCAGAAGTTGTATAGAAAATGCAAAAAGTGCTTCTTACATTTCCTTGACTTTTATTTCATTGCAGACAGTATGAACCTAAGATAGTTCATGGTTTTGTTTTCGGGTCAGCTTCATTTCATTTGTTAATAATCATCCATTCCTGTATTTCAGGGCTGCATCACATTCCAAAAAAAGTTGTGATGGGCAATTTAGGGCTAGTAATAAGGTAAAAAAACAAAAAAATGATGTGATTTCAAACAGGTGATCATAATCATGATTTGGTAGAAAAGCAGTATCCACAAGAGACGGAGTCTTTGAGGAGTAAAGATGGGCAGAGGATCTCCATTTTATCAACAAATGCATGAGAAAAGACAAGAAAAAAACATGAAATATTTTGGATTCCTACTGTGTGCAATAAAAGTAAAAGTAAATGCAAGGAAAGCTGCAGTTTTTTTGTTTGTTTGTTGCATTTTCCATACTGAACTTTTTCTGATGTGGGGTTGTATTCTTCCATGCTTTTAAATCTTGGTTTGATTTTATAGTTTCTGTGGTTCATGTTTTTTATCACTTATATTGATCTGTTTAATGCATATAACCATGTTTTGTCATACTTCCATGGCTTCTATATTGGGGAGCAGAAAAGATCTGTTAAAAACGTTTCTCATGCTGTTCAAGCAAAATCATTTTCATGAAGGTTTGAGAGCTTCATCCTGGGTGGATCCCCGAAATAGGGAACAAACATAATGTATCGTTACAACACGAGTCTCAGCTTATGAAATGTAAAACTCCCATCATTGCTGGCCCGGACTCTGTTACCCCCTTCTTCCAGCATAGAAATAAAGCAGGCCCCTGAAAAGGGCGAGCACGGGTCATGTGTGTTACTCTCTTATTCTCCCTCAAGGCCAAACACAACACGGCAACAACCTTTCACCCATTTTTCTTTGTCCTGGAAAACAATACAAATAATAAATGTGGACAATGTGGGTTTTTGATCAAATACAGTCGGACTCCGCTATCCGATCTCTTATATTTGCCTCAGACATGGCAAATCGTGTATGTGTGACCTTCCATCCAGCTGTAAAACAACTAGGATTGGGTCATCCGAGCACCAGGTAGATGATAGTAATCAGTAAATGAGTAAAATGAATCCTTTAAGTCCTAGTCCTGATTTTCCCTGGCACCTGAAGTTCAGGTTCAACAGAGGCTCCCGAGTCTCCAGTGCTGCACTTGATGGGAGCTGGGTCGTGTGGATCACGTAACCCTACCATTAAAGTAGTCACAATCTCCTCTTTGTAATCAGTTTCACACAGCACAGCATAATATAAAGGATCCTTTTTTTGGTTAAAAGTATGAATAAAATTTTGTCGAAGGCATGTCAGTAGTAGAACTTGCACTGGGGGAAAACCCTCTGCAAATCCCATCCAACCTTACTTACGCAATCAAGAAAACTCGAAACAAAGCACTGCAAAAAATGTAAGATAGCCTCAGTCCCACCTCGTATGAAATTACTCGTCAGTTCAAATGAAGTTCCAGTCAAAGTCAGTCAACTTCATCAGAAGGGAGGACACGAGCAGCTGCTCGGTACAGCTTTAACCCTCTTTATGGATTTCAGTACTTTTATTTTATTCAGTAATTAATCAGGTAGTCATTGTTTATACTATAGTATATTATACTTACAATATATTAGGCACTTGGGTGACCTGGGTTTGTCTGATGGGAATCATCACCCAATGCTGCAACGGTGACCCTTATCCAGCCCTGTAATGGACTGGCGCTCCATTCAGGGTATGTGCTTGCCTGTGCCTTGTAAATTCCAGAGAAACTCTCTGGTGCTCCCGTGGTCCTGACCAGGATGAGCAGGGTTAAAAAATACTTTGCAGGGAAGCCTTGGATCCTGTCACATACCACCTAACTAAACATTGTTGCAGTCCAAGTACACCCCTTAATGTCAGTGGCATTCTCTAATGACCATGCCCTCTTTCAACAGGATAATGCTACATCCACACTACAAAAAATGTTCAGGAATAGTTTGTGGAACATGACAAAGTTCCTGCCCTGGCCATCGAGCATGTGTGGGATCTGCTGGACTAACAAGTCCAATCCTTGGAGGCCCCAACTCGTGGAGTCCATGCCTCCACATATGAATGTGTCCCAGGAGAACATGGCACGTAAATGTGCCCTGGATGGGACAACAATCCATCCCATGTCTGTATATGGGTCTTGCAGTGCTGGGGGATGATCTCCTCAACCAGCCTCTCCTCTTTCAGACAGAGCAACCTGGCCGCAGGGCACTGCCAGAACTTGAAGCTGATGGGCTAGCGTATTAGACCGCTGCACCACTTGAGCACACTGGTCAGATTTCTTTACATCTTTTATACTCAAGGTTAGAGGAATCATTTTAACAGCAGATGTGTGCCAAAACCAGACTACATGTGAATGAATCTGCTGTTCTGGTAGATCTTGGTATAAAGTACAGGAGCTGTGGTTTTTAGACGGACCATGAGCTTGCCTGATCTCTGAGGAACATGTCTGAGCGTAGGATGGTTAAGTCAAGACTGTTTACGTCACTATTCTCTGTCTCTTATCTCTTTAAAGAGATAACTGGTCCCTGCTTGAGGTTGTCCAGACAGAAGAAGGCAGATTTGTGATAGCAGACACTGATTTATTTTACAAATGAGGACCAGGGGTGGTAGGTCAGACAGGGTCGGCGAAAACATGCCGTATTGCGTCGAAGAATTGCTCTGTTTCTAGATGTTTTCCTTTAGTCTCCTGCCCTTGATTAACTTGGAGTATCTTGCATTAGCAGTTTGGTCCATCTTGATCGTAAGTCCCGTAGCTCATGTTAGAATTCGCCTGGATTTTCCAGATTTTCCCAGGCCAGGATTTAAATGTCAGGATATCATGTATGAGGAACAGTTTGACTCCATGCTGCACCAGACCTTCAGCTGCAGTATTTTCTGGCTGCAGGCTTTATCATGCTTTGATTGGAGAACTGATTAATGAGCACTTTGCTTGTGGACAACATCCATAACACTGCATTGTTTATACACAGCGCTTGATTGATGAACCTGTGTGTTATGCAGTGTACGTATAAATTGGTAATCCTCCGATTTCGTTTTCAGACACTAAGGGCAGACCTGTGTACAGAATGCCTTTGGGCTGTTAGTGTGGGTGGCCATACGCACTCATCTGCTTTATGTAAGGTCATTATGTTCCCGCTGTCAGATTCTAGATTCCCTATACCCTTAAGTAAGCCTTATACGTATGTGTGTTACGCTTAAAAGTCGTGCTCTAATTCCACAGAGAAGCAGGATCAGTTTACACTCTTCCCAGATGGAGTCTGTTCAAATGACCAGACATGAATCATTTTGCTCCCTCTATTCCTATTATATGTTGTTATAATTGTTATTATACAATTATAACAACATACACACACAAAGACTGTATCTGTATATATAACGTCATATATTCATTTAATTATTTTACTTTAGGGGAAAGTATTGGATATATGCGTCATACTACTGACCGCCTTGTTTTAGAGACACCTAAACACATGAAGGTAAACGCCCAGGACTATTGTAGGTCTCGGCTAAATGTTTGATGTGTGCTGAAGATGAGGCTGTAACTAAAGCACAATCTGTTTTATATCATGATTTATTCCTTTGCTTTAGTCTCGCAGATGTTAATTACAGTGTTCATCAGGGATGCGGCCACTCGCTGTCCTTTAGGGTAACACCCTAAAACTTTTGATCATTAACGTAGGAGCTCGAGCACGGAAAATCCACGAGTGATGAGTCCATTATTTGGTGTATAGAACACAATTAGGATGATACTGCTTTTAACCATTCCAGTGCTTGGGACTTATAATAACAGAGCCATTTGAGTCTATACCTTTTATCGTTCTTGTGTGTTTGGGGATTTGTGAGCATGTTTGCGTGAGTCAGGAACAAAGATTAAAGATACAGCCTCGTGTGTCATCGCCCTTACCTGCTGAAAGGGCCGCATAGATAAGCTCGCATAGAGTATTTTACCCTTCCAGACACTGACTCACGGTTCACGCTTTAAGCTATCAAAACGAGACCTTGTTTTGCCCTGCAGAAATATGAGACAGCATTCCTGAGTTTATGTAGCTGACTGGAACACGCATCTACTCCGCCCTCGGCGTGCACGCTACAAAATCCTCGTATCTTCACCCTCATTTTATCCATTACCAAAACCTTCCTTTCACTGACCGCGGCAAAACCTGAGCTCTGGTTACGATGACATCAGAATTTCGAGCATCACATGCCGGTCTCCATGGATGCTGGGATTTGTTTACAACCTGCCCTATTTTAGGAAGCAGATGTCACTCGTACCAGTCAGAGCAGATCAGGCTGAGGCTGTCCTGCTCCTCAGATGCTCTGCTGTGTTCTACCCACAAGCCACAGCTCAGTTATGCTCCGACTATAAATACAAATGAAAGGAGGCAAATATGCTGAAGCACCCCGCTCACTGTCATCCAGCTGTGTGTGTGTGTGTGAAGGAAATGTGAACACACCCATGTTGCTCAGGCAACAGCATGAAAGAGGGAAGCGTCAGATATAAGTGAAATTATATTGTACAACAATTCCCCTCATGACTCATCTTCTGTAAAAGAGACCATCATTTTGTTGTTTTAGATGAAAGCGTGTTTAATCTGGCAAAGGCTATAAAAAAGCTAAGTGCCTAAAAAGTATCCTTATCTGCTGTTAAATGACAGCTGAATCTGCCTGGAACGGGATGCAAAAGTATTTAGGCACCACAGGCTTTTCTCTCTGACCCATTACCAATATAATACACAAAAAATAAACCTTCCCTTACATCGGTCAGGGTCGCAGGGGTTCAGTGGGTGTAGGCGCCAATCCATCACAGGGTTCTGTAACCGCACCACTCGACCATCATGTTTCATGCCCAACCCAGAGCGTAAACCGAGTTCCTCAGGACTGCTGGTTCCAACCTCTGAACCACAGTTGCTGCTGACCCATAAACAGTGAGGAACTACTCTGAGACTAGGCTAAGCGGTAACACAGACACGATGCAAATACCAACAGACAGAGTGCAAACAGCAATAAGGCACACGACTGGGATAAACTAACCTAACAAGGAACACTTCAAACAAAGAGCTATCAATATCAGTTAGAAAAGAAACAAACAAGACAGGGACTAATGCACGAAACACAAACAGGAGCTGGTAGCAACAGGAACAGTGACAATTGTACCATAAACCGTAACAAAAGCACAGGAAGAATAGGAGTCAGGAACAGGAACCAGCCAACAGGGAGATATTCGATTAGACCTGAGAAGGAATGGAACAGGAACGAGGGTATATAGCGGGAAAGCACAGCAAGCTGTAACTAAGCAGTCTGCTGTGGAAAGAGAAAAGGGTCAGAAGGAAGCCATGAAAGATGATGTAGCTTCCCATGATCCTGACAGTAATATTAATAAAAACAGTGTGTTCAGGATGTGCCTGTTTTAAAAACACTTGGCTACACTGGACTCTGTTCTGAAGAAATCTGCTGTCATACAGTAATGAGAAAAGTCATATAAGGATGTGTGACTTACAATTCTGTTCCCTACAGACTATTAGTTTTAAATATGGTATGTAGAATTTAGAGAATAGTGATTAGGGGAGAGTTTTCGGCACAGCCCGCAAGTGCAAGTAACGGAAATGCAATTATTCAGTCATTCATTTTCTTATCCGCTTAATCCTGGTCAAGGTCACTTAAAGGCAAACATTGTTAATGAGTTATTCACACCAATTTTAATAGCCTAGTTCTTTTCTTTCTTAAGGGTAGGAAGCCATGACTGCTCTCTAATTCTGTGTAGGATGTACTGCTTTGTGAGCTGGAAGAAAAGCTTAGGTGTTTCTTCCACATTACTTTTTCCCCCAGACATGTGCAGTGTCAGGGATATTCTGCTAAATTCTTTCTGACAATGTTATAACACAGTCAGACGGTGTGCCTTCCAGCACAGTACCCAAGCCTTCAGTGGGTGCATATACACATACCTGACTGACAAATTTAATCCTGTTTGTAATTGTTTATACACATGCCCATGGTTTATATCATTCGTCTTTAAAAGTCACAACATGACTACAGAGTGAAGACCTTTTCACACCGAGTCCCATTTTTAAGGATGAACAGATGCACATCAAGTTTTGAAAAAGAACTCGCATCTATTAATGCCGTCTTTCACACCGAGACCGAAACTGATGGACCGCGATGCTGCGCAAAATGTTTAATCGGAGCCTGTTCCCATTTCTGTGTTAAAATCAGGCTAACCAATCAGAGCTCGGTCGTCGGGCAGAACAGCTCAGAGAGAGCTTATAGGACGAGCAACAGGCTGCCTCTAAAAACATGGATATTAAAGAAAAGATCTGGTGGAACAGAACTGAAAGGCTGGAGAATGATGGAGATAAAGCTCACAGGGACTGGATGGAATCTAAGTGCATTCTAATTTGTTGATGCTCACAAAAAACAAACTAGAGCTTCCTGCACTCATCTTCACTCTTATCTTTTTTTTTTTAAGTTGATGATGTCAAAAAGACAGGGCGAAATCACCGTGACACATTAAGAGAAGGGAAATTAAAGAATGCAAAAGCAGACAGTTTTCAGAGTGTTTAGACAAAAAACAAAAAACACAGCACTTAGTGTGAAGGTCCGACTACGTTAGAAATCCCAACCCTTTTTTTTTCCTTGTGTAAAAATCGTACTTGGTGTGAACAGGTCTTACATTGAGTGTGTTTGGTGCATGTTCTTGTAACCTTGTTCCTGATGCGAATATAGCCATTGCTGTTGATGTTATATTAAATATATAAGTAATTTAGAATGTCGATTGACTGAAAGTGGTGAATGACTCAGCGGAGCAGTGTATTGCGTTTATGGAGATATTCAATGCAATATTGAGCAACCAAGAGGAACAGAAGCGATTCAACCTTCAGGGTGTGGAAAAACATCGGCAACTTCCCAAACGCCAGTACACAAGTGGTCCTTGAAAGATTGTGAATGCTTTAGAATTTTCCATATTTCTGCATAAATATGACCTAAAACATCATCAGATTTTCACACAAGTCCTAAAAGTAGACAAAGAGAACCCAGTTAAACAAATGAGACAAAAATATTATACTTGGTCATTTATTTATTGAGGAAAATGATCCAATATTATATATTAGTGAGTGGCAAAAGTATGTGACCCTTTGCTTTCAGTATCTGGTGTGCCTGCCCTGTGCAGCAATAACTGCAGCTAAACGTTTCCTGTAGCTGTTGATCAGTCCTGCACACCGGCTTGGAGGAATTTTAGCCCATTCCTCCGTACAGAACAGCTTCAGCTCTGGGATGTTGGTGGGTTTCCTCACATTAACTGCTCGCTTCAGGTTCTTATAATTCAGAATTCATTGTTCTATCAATGATGGCAAGCCACCCTGGCCCAGATGCAGCAAAAACAGGCCCAAACCATGACACTACCACCACTATGTTTCACAGATGGGTTAAGGTTCTTATGCCGGAATGCAGTGTTTTCCTTTCTCCAAACATAACGCTTTTCTTTAAACCAAAAAGTTCTATTTTGGTCTCATCCATCCACAAAATACTGTTCCAGTAGCCTTCTGGCTTGTCCACGTGATCTTTAGCAAACTGCAGACGAGCAGCAATGTTCTTTTTGGAGAACAGTGGCTTTCTCTTTGCAGCCTTGCCATGCACACCATTGTTGTTCAGTGTTCTTCTGATGGTGGACTCATGAACATTAGCATTAGCCAAAGTGAGAGAGGCCTTCAGTTACTTAGAAGTTACCCTGGGGTCCTTTGTGACCTCGCCAACTATTACACGCCTTGCTCTTGGAGTGATCTTTGTTGGTCGACCACTCCTGGGGAGGGTAACAATGGTCTTGAATTTCCTCCATTTGTACACAATCTGTCTGACTGTGGATTGGTGGAGTCCAAACTCTTTAGAGATGGTTTTGTACCCTTTTTCAGTCTGATGAGCATCAACAACTCTTTTTCTGAGGTCCTCAGAAACCTCCTTTTGTTCGTGCCAGGATACACTTCCACAAACATGTGTTGTGAAGAGCAGACTTTGATAGATCCCCTGTTCTTTAAATAAAACACGGTGCCCACTCACACCTGATTGGTATGTCCCATTGATTGAAAAACACCTGACTCTAATTTCACCTTCAAATTATTAACTGCTAATTCCTAGAGGTTTCACATACCTTTTGCCACTCACTAATATGTAATATTGGATCATTTTCTTCAATAAATAAATGACCAAGTATAATATTTTTGTCTCATTTGTTTAACTGGGTTCTCTTTATCTACTTTTAGGACTTGTGTGAAAATCTGATGATGTTTTAGGTCACATTTATGCAGAAATATAGACAGTTTTAAAGGGTTCACAAACAGTTTACAAACAGTACAGTTTTGTCCTGAATTTATTGATTTTCAAATTAAACAGTAATTAAACTCTTCTGCAAAAAAATAGGGTCAGCACAAACACAGAGTGCTATATAATCAGTTTATTGCGTGTGGTTATATCACAGTTTATTTGTGAATCACCACTGAGGTGGTTAGTAATGCTTCTGGTATGTAGGTACATGAGGTTAATACTAGCCCTAATTTCTAGCTTATTGTGTTGCCTGAACATGTTGCAGAACTGAAACCAGCGTTTTGTTTTTTATTATATACAGTATGCTGTGGATTCAGAAAGCATTCAGACACTTTAGCTTTCGGACACTTTCTTGATTTGTGGAGTTAAGGACCCATAATGGCAGAGTGAAAATGTTTAAACAAACCTGAAATGTCTCATTTAAGTATTCAGACCCTTCTTTTAGCACACTGTATAATCCCATTGGCAGCAGTTACAGCTTCGAGTCTTTATCAGTAAGTCTCTTCACTTCACCTGGATTTGGGCAGTTTATCCCATTCTTCCTGGCAGATCCTCTCAGGCCTCATCAGATTGGTTGAGCCCTGTCCAGGTCTCAATACAGCTGCTGGATGGGGAGCAGGTCTGGCTTTGACTGGACACCTCAGAGAGTCGTCCCAAAGCCGTTCCAGCCTCGTCCTGGCTGTATGCATCTCTTCATTGTTCGTGAAAACTCAATTTTGTCCAGTCTGACTTCCCTCCTGCTGAGAAATAGCCCCGTAGCATGATGCTGCCGCCACCATGCTTCACAGTAGGGATGGTATTTCCCAGGTAATGAGCAGCACCAAGATATAGAGATTGGAGTTCTGCACAAAGAGTTCAGTTTTTTCTCTCCATGCAGACTGTCATGTGCTTCTATTCAAAAGTGCCTTGTGTCCAGTCGCTCTGCTATAGAGGCTTAATTGATGGAGTGCTGCTGTGATGGCCGTCCTTCTGCCAGGTTCTCCCATTAGTGCAGAAAGCTCTATTAGTGCTCTTTTAAAGCTGTGTTAGAACAAGCTGCCTGACTAAGGCCCAAAAACGCAGTTATGTAGCTTGGCTGTATGGTCCTGCTGGTTCCAATGTTCTTCCAGTTCACCAATATCAAGGTCACTGTACTTCTGAAAAAGCTTGTTTTTGTCATTTTGCTCAGTCACCGTGCTTATTAAAGATAACATAGATATAAGAACATAGATAGATTTATAGATTTATTTCTATAGTGCATTTTACAATGGAGTGTTATCTCAAAACAGCTTTACAATTTGCTATGATCTCCTATTATCTAAGCCCAAGCCCAAATTGAGCAAGCCTATAGGATGACAGTGGCAAGGAAAAATGGACACCTTAAGGAAGAAACCTTGGGAGGACCAAGACTCAAAAATGAGCCAAACCTTCTTGGGTGGCTTAGATGATATACTGTATGTAAGAATGAAACTAAGGTACTATG
This sequence comes from Ancistrus triradiatus, assembly GCA_025084515.1. Taxonomy (NCBI): domain Eukaryota; kingdom Metazoa; phylum Chordata; class Actinopteri; order Siluriformes; family Loricariidae; genus Ancistrus; species Ancistrus triradiatus. The sequence continues at coordinate 65,389 of JAJAGP010001198.1, read as the reverse complement.
TAAACAGAAGCTAAATGAATATTAAAAGGGTGAACAGATTTAAAATGTATAATATTTAATATAAATTATAATATGTAGACAGACGTGGTTAGTAGTTTAGTATAAAGTAATGGTCTATGGACCAGAAGGTTCAGTGTTCAAATCCTACCTCTGCTGAGCAAGGATGCTTATCTAAGTTAGCTTCTGTTTCATAAGATTTCAGTTTTTATGTTTTAATAAATATGCAAAAATGTTGTTCTTTATGGATTACTGAGTGTAGGCTGAGGAGGAAAATGGCATATTAGAAACTTAAAATTAATTCTACAACACAATAAGGGGAATGTGAAGGGGTTGGAATCGTTCCTGAATCCAGTGTATATACTGTAGACCAGGTAAAAAGACACCGACTGATTCCAAATAGTTTCTAGTCATGCAGAGTGCAGATCAGATTCGAGTTTAAATCCTAGTGAACTGCAGGCCCATCTTTGGTATGAACTTCTTTATAGACTTTTTGTCTGTATATGGTCTCTTTTGAGGACAAAGGAAGGAAGATCAGGCGGGACCAAGGTTCATGTTGAGAGACAGTGACAGTGTGCAACTGAAAAACAACCAGTGACTGGGTCACAGCCTCTTACTGGATGTCAGATGGACGGCAAATCTCATCAGACAAACCAAACATTATCACTATGAACATGCATGGAACCCATTGCCTTATAACGATCGGTTTGGTGTTCACTCTTACCCTCAAACACACACACACACACACACTGTAGAGCACAGCAGTGAAAATATGTGCCTGAAGAAACTATTTTCACGGTAAGTCTGACTCACACAGATAAAAAGAAAGATTTGTGCAAAGGAGAGGCAGCAAGGATGGCCAAATATCTGACGTCTTTTAGCTATTTTCTGGCCAGATTTTTTTCCCGAGTCTGCAGAATGTCCATGGCGAACAGAGTAATCCATGCCTGATGCACACAGCTGTCATGGTCAGACCCAGGCCTGAGGCTCTGCTACAATAAGTAGTTCTTAAGACTTGCTCTGCTACTCTCGTTCTTGCTCTTTGTTTTCCGTTGAACTCTTTAAACTCTGTCTGAGTTTGAGATGCAGGACCTGCTCTTGTTTCGTTAATCATGCAGCTTGTGTGTGTAATCCATTAGTGAGGCTTGTTCACTCCTCTCCTGTGCCAGTGATCGTGACTTGTATTTCATTGTTAAGGCAGGAACCAAAGTGCTGCTTTTCTAGACTAAACTAATGCGCTGAAAATATTTATTTGTATGACACAGCACATTCTCTAGTCCTCTGTTAGGAAATCTGGAATGTCCACTTGCATAAATAAACTTCCGAAATGCTGGGAGAGTCGGGTTATCGCGGGATAACCCAGCAGCAGTGACCTGTGACCTGCTTTCTCTTTCACGTGTACGTTAGACTGTGTTTACGGTTTTGCATTTTGCTGTGTGTCTGTGCATGTACATTCATTGACAAAACAATAATGCACCCAGATAGAAATGTGGGATTAGTGCAAGACTTGGCAGGCAGTTCTGTTCCTGGCAGATATGTAAATACAGATATGTTTACAGGTGTGGTCTGATATGATACTGTGTCTCGCCACAAGAGGGCATAAAAGTGATTCCCCTGCTGCCCTATATAAACTCTCTTTCAGATTCTACTTTTGGGTAGTGTACCTCTTGGTGAGAGATCGTTGACTGCAGACAGACCACCAGTAGAGAGGATCGTTTGATCCACCGACGAGCATGAGCAGCTCCTACAGTTTCGATATCCACCATTTAGACACAGGTGGCACCTTCACTACTCATCCCTGTCTCTGCCCGGAACATTGCATGTCCTGCCTTTGTTTGCAGTGGTGTTGAGAACGAGAAACCTGGACTGCTACAGACTGGAACCTTATCGTCTTTAGTGACGAATCCAGGTTCTGTTTGGGATCTGATGACGGTCAGGTTCCAGTATGGAGGCCTCATTGTGAGCTTCAATCCTGCCTTTCCAGAGGACTGACTCAATGCCTCAACTGCTGGTGTGATGATCTGTGGAGCCATCGCATATGACAGTCGGTCACCCCAGTAGTGATACGAGGGACACTAATAGCTCAGAGATATGTGCAGGACATCCTTCAGTTACGTGTGTTTGCCTCACATGGCAGGGCTTCCAACTGCCATTTTTATCAGGATAATGCTTGCCCATACACAGCAAGGGTTTCCCAGGAATGTCTCTGCCAGGCCTTTGACCTGCCCGGTTGCCAGATTTATAACTAATCGAGCATTTATGGGACCAGCTGGGACGCCAGCTTCGGCAAACAACGAGTGTGCAGGATCTACAGGCCCAGCTGCAACATCCGTGGGCAAATGTGCCACAGGATACCATTCAGAACAGGATAACTAGAGTCTCCATTCAATTGTACAGTTTTCTCCAATAAACTTTTGCTCTAATATTGTAATAACTTACATACAGTGGGGCAAAAACGTATTTAGTGAGGCACTGATTGTGCAAGTTCTCCTACTCAGCTATTTCAACTATGAGAGAGAAAATTTGAGAAAAAATCCAGGAAATCACATTGTAGGATTTTTAAAGAATTTAATTGTAAATTATGGTGGAAAATAAGTATTTGGTCAATAACAAAAGTTCAACTCAATACTTTGTAACATAACCTTTGTTAGCAATGACAGAGGTCAAATGTTTCCTGTAAGTCTTCTCCAGGTTGGCACACACTGTAGCTGGTATTTTGTCCCATTCCTCCATGCAGATCTCCTCTAGAGCAGTGATGTTTTGGGGCAGTCGCTGGCAACACGGACTTTCAACTCCATCCACAAATTTTCTATAGGGCTGAGGTTTGGAGGCTGGCGAGGCCACTGCAGGACCTTTAAATGCTCCTTCGTTGCCCGAGCAGTGTGTTTGGGATCATTGTCATGCTGGAAGACCCAGCCACGTTCCATCTTCAATGCTCTCACTGATGGAAGGAGGTTTTGGCTTAAAATCTCACGATACATGGCCCCTTTCATTTTTCCCTTAACATGGATCAGTTGTCCCTGTCCCCTCTGCAGAAAAACAGCCCCAAAGCATGAGGTTTCCACCACCATGCTTCCCAGTAGGTTGGTGTTTCTTGGGATGCAACTCAGCATTCTTCTTCCTCCAAACACGACGACGGGAAGAGTTGAGTTTTTTACCAAAAATTTTTTTCTATTTTGGTTTCATCTGACCACATGATATTCTCCCAGTCTTTTTCTGGATCATCCATATGCTCTCTGGCAAACTTCAGACGGGCCTGGACATGTACTGGCTTAAAGCAGGGGGGCACGCCTGGCACTGCAGGATCTGAGTCCCTCTCGGCGTAGTGTGTTACTTTACTGATGGTAGCCTTTGTTACTTTTTGGTCCCAGCTCTCTGCAGGTCATTCATCAGGTTCCTCCGTGTAGTTCTGGGAGATTTTTGCTCACCGTTTCTCATGATCATTTTGACCCCACAGGATGAGATCTTGCATGGGGCCCTTGATCGAGGGAGATTATCAATGGTCTTGTATGGCTTCCATTTTCTTACAACAATTGCTCCCACAGTTGATTTATTCACATCAAACCTGCTTGCCTATTGTAGATTCACTCTTCCCAGCCTGGTGCAGGTCTACAATTTTTCTTCCTGATGTTCTTCAACACAGCTCTTTGGTCTTGGCCATGGTTGAGTTTGGAGTCTGACTGTTTGAGGCTGTGGACAGGTGCCTTTTATACATATAACGAGGGTCAAACAGGTGCCATTAATACAGGTAACGAGTGGAGGACAGAAGAGCTTCTTAAAGAAGAAGTTACACGTCTGTGAGCCTGAAATCTTGCTTGATTGTGGGTGACCAAATAATTTTCCACCACGATTTACAATTGAATTCTTTAAAAATCCTACAGTGTGATTTCCTGGATTTGTTTTTCTCATTTTGTCTCTCATAGTTGAAGTGTACCTATGATGAAAATTACAGACCGCTCTCATCTTTCTAAGTGGGAGAACTAGCACAATCAGTGGCTGACTAAATACTTTTTTGCCCCACTGTATATCATCATTACATTCATACATATAACATTTTATTCAATTCCAACTCTTTCTTGGTGAGCTTTTTGTTGTCAGTGAGTGTCTATGAACAGAGGGGATTGGCTTTGAGCAGGCCTGGTTAAGACTGATTCCACTCTGTATGTTCATGTTGGTTGTGTTACGCTGCGGGACTTTTCAAACTCTCTCAGACTCCCCAATTTCTCTCCAAATGAACAGCAAACCGAGCTACAAGAAGTCTGATTCATGCACTGTCTGGTATCTTGACAAATAAGGCATTAGTGTTGCGGTTGATTAAGGTGAGGAGCTGCAACACTGTTTCCTTTTAGGGTGATTCAGCACATGCAGACGCTACCTTCTGTAAGTTTTTCGGGTTTTTAGAGCCTTTCCAATGAACATAGTCATGGTCTTATATTTTTGTGTCCCGGCATGAAAATCCTACTGATATTTTTTGGCAGATATCAGAGTCACTATGAGTCATCATCGAAAAGATGGCACATACATGCCTGTGTGTTTTACACTGTGCCAAAACCTTTAACACCAGGAAACTGGTACTACTCATACTTTGTTTACTACTGATCCAGAACCACAGGTTCCATTTCCAGTATTCCTGTTTGGCATCAACAGGCAATTACTGGATTTTTAGCAGGTCTACAGCACTGGTGAGTGCTGATTGACTAATACAGAACCACACCAAGTGGAATAGACAGACAAACTCAGAATATTCATACAGAACGCTTATAGCTCTGAGCCAGGCTTTCAAATTGAAGATTGGGTTGTAAGTTTACATAACCCTGGGACCAGACTGGCACCTTGTCCAAAGTACCTCTGCCTGTGCCCAGTGAATTCCAGAAAGAAACTGGCTCTGATGCTTTGGAATGATGCTGGGGCATTATGGGAAATGTAGTGCCTGTAGTGACTTGACGTCTGTAGTTCTGCTCAGCAATCCAGAATAAAATAGATTTTTGTTGTCATGATTTTAGAAGGGCAAAGCAACATTTTGAGAAAAAAAATAGATCTGGTGACACCCCTGCCACATAGCTTTACAAAAAGCCGCATTGACTCCCCAACGAGCAGCCTGAGGCAACAGGGGCAAGAAGAATCTCCCCGAGACACATATGGAAGAAACCTTAAGAGGAACCAGACTCATCTGGGTGAGACCGGACAACAGGATTAAGTTCTTGAGAGTGCTTGACAAGCCGGATCTAAAAAATGTAAGAATTCGACAGGATTCTAAGAACCCTGAGTAGATTCTAAGAGCTTGGAGTAGACAAGGGGCTTAAGTGAACCATCAAGAACAAACATGCATTAATCTGTCAGAAGGTGCTTCTTTTGTGCGGTGTTTCAGCTCTCAAATGCAGAAGTGCGCTTCCTTATTTATCAACCTGCCGAAAGAAAAACTATACCATCACAATGTAGATCAATTTATCTGCTTTTTGATGTTAAGAACATCACGTTTTAGCACATTTATATATTATATTTTGTATGCTATAAGTTTTTATTCTTTATTTTGTAATATTCTCTATTATATTGTACTTTGTTTATTTCATATTAGCCTATATATTATTCCATTCTTATTTTAAGTAGTACATGTTCTTTAATTCTTACATTTAACATCCAGGCTAACCAATGAGGTCGGGTCCCTATTTGAGTCTTGGTTCTTCCAAGGTTTCTTCCCTGTAAGGTTTGGGGAGTTTTTCCTTGCCAAAAAAAGCCAAAATATGTGTAAAGCTGCTTCGAGACAATGCTGTGTTGTAAAAAGTGCTATATAAATAAATTTGACTTGACTTGACTTCCCACATTTGTCCACCATCATGATCTTCTCCATCCCGCTGTCCTTCAGAGTGTCAGTGCATTTCCCGACCAGGCTAGAGGGACAATTCTAGCTACTAACTTGGGAGGAATTATTCCCTGCGGAGCTTGCCTTTTTTTTGCTTTGTATTCGCACCGCCAGTAAAAACGCCGGAGTGACGTAAACAGCACAAATGTCACTTATTAAAAATTGTGTTGTACCTTCTCTGTCCTTCACTGCTGGTCCGTTTGTCTTTCATTTTAAGCGTGAATATACCAAGGTACAAGTACAGTAGTGCTTGAAAGTTTGTGAACCCTTTAGAATTTTCTGTATTTCTGAATAAATATGACCTAAAACATAATCAGATTTTATTCAAAGATTAACAAAGGTAGATGGACTACAGTCTATACTTGTAGAACTACAAAGTGATTCTATATGATAAGTGGAACTGATAAAATGCACAATGAGTTTAGAAAAGTGATTGAAGTCATTGATACAGTAGTGCTTGAAAGTTTGTGAACCCTTTGGAATTTTCTATATTTCTGCATAAATATGACCTAAAACATCATCCTATTTCCTAAAAGTCCTAAAAGTCGATAAAGAGAACCCAGTTAAACAAATGAGACAAAAATATTATAATTAGTCACTTATTTATTGAGGAAAATGATCCAATATTACATATTAGTGAGTGGCAAAAGTATGTGAACCTCTAGGATTAGCAGTTAATTTGAAGGTGAAATTAGAGTCAGGTGTTTCCAATCAATGGGATGCCAATCAGGTGTGAGGGGGCACCCTGTTTTCTTTAAAGAACAGGGATCTACCAAAGTCTGCTCTTCACAACACATGTTTGTGGCAGTGTATCATGGCATGAACAAAAGAGATTCCTGAGGACCTCAGAAAAAGAGTTGTTGATGCTCTTCAGGCTGGAAAAGGTTACAAAACCATCTCTAAAGAGTTTGGACTCCACCAATCCACAGTCAGACAGATTGTGTACAAATGGAGGAAATTCAAGACCATTGTTACCCTCCCCAGGAGTGGTCGCCCAACAAAGATCACTCCAAGTTCAAGGTGTGTAATAGTTGGCGAGTTCACAAAGGACCCCAGGGTAACTTCTAAGCAACTGAAGACCTCTCTCACATTATCTAATGTTAATGTTCATGAGTCCACCATCAGAAGAACACTGGTGTGCATGGCAGGGCTGCATGGAGAAAGCCCTGGAGGAAATGCAAGGAGGGAAATGTCAGGACATCTGTCCAAGAACTGAATCTCAAGAGAAGGTGGGTCATGCAGCAAGACAACGCCCCTAATCACACAAAGCTGTTCTACCAAAGAATGGTTACAGAAGAATAAAGTTCATGTTTTGGAATGGCCAAGTCAAAGACCTGACTTTAATCCAATCCAAATGTTGTGGAAGGACCTGAAGTGAGCAGTTAATGTGAGGAAAACCCACCAACATCCCAGAGCTGAAGCTGTTCTGTTACGGAGGATGGGCTAAAATTGCAATGGACCCGCTGCTGTTTCTTGGGACTATTTGTCTTAATGGGAAACACACAGAATTTCGAGGGGGAATTTTGTACCGCTCTGCTTGCCAATCAGTCGTAGGGGCATAGCTGTGCATAAAACATAAGGCTTTTAAACACTAAATAGATGAAATGATTTAACACTAAAGTGGGTGTTACTCTGCCATGAATGCCAATAAATTAACACTAAAAGAAATTGTGTGTCTGATGACGCCCCTGGGTTCCAGGATCGGCCCTGAATCTCCGGCGACCCCGACCAGGATAAGCAGAGGTTTCATTCACATTTTCTAATGTTGCCTAGAAAATTAGAATGACTAGAATTCCAAGTAAAGTTGTTCCTGTTTTTTTTTTTATGTTCAAACTGCACCTTAATTTATGATTCTGCTTCATTCGTATTTCGTAAACGTATGTATTTGGTAAAGGGGTTTTCTAAAGGGAAGTGACTGGTAATGTTTGTAGCTGAACATCTCCTGGGAGACTAGAGGCTGACCTCATGCTAACCTAGCAGCAGGGAAGTCCAGCCATTATGAGTGTCCGTGCCGAAAGGGAAGTAGCATGGACTCTGAGGGGTCAACGCATCCGGACATCAGACTTGAGCTCATTTTTTCCCATTGTCCTCAGTCCTAATTTACTCATGCACTCTGAACTGTCCTGATCCTCCCCACCACCCCCGGACAGCCTCCACCTACACAAATACTCAGGCAGCACATCACCTCAGGCAACTCGGTGTGAATGTGAGAGGGTGAATTATTCCGTCTGATTCATGTGTTTTTGTCCCGACCGCTGCAGTTTGCACAAGCCATGAGGTCATGGATGAGGGCTTCTTGCAGCAGTATCCCACAGAATGATTCATTTCCAAATGTACCAAGAGTCACAGATCATTTATTATGCTTATCAACCCCCAGAAATCCCAAACGTTCTGTTTTGGAGTCGCGGTCACATCGCTGCACTACTTAGGCTACGTTCAGACAGATAGTTCTGGTTTTCTCACCAAATCTGATTTTAATTTTTAATGTGACCTGTATCAGACATTCTTCTGAACGTTTCATGCTCCGAAACGGCCGCTAATGTGCTAAAGAGCAACGCTTCATGTGACCTGCTCGTCCAGAGATAAACAATCAAAACGTGGTCGACAGTAACAGGCATGGTCATGTTAAAAAGGGCTCGGTGTTTGGCCATGGCCACTTCTCTGTTTTAGGTCCTTAGCAGTTGTGGATAGTAAAGAAGTAAATGTAATTCGTTACTATACTTAAGTATATATTTAAGTTATATATTAGTTTCACCCAAAGACGTATTTCCATTTTGGGTGACTTTGTACTTTAACTCCACTACATTTCAAAGTCACATATATTTTTTACTCTACTACATGATCTGAAATCAGTGGTTCCTTTTGTCTTATGTGTGCATAAAATCGTTACGTATAAAAACCAGAGTATAGGGCACACTTTGTTTTGATCTGTTGGACTAATTATTGACATTCTGTAAGAAGATTGGTGTACCTACAGTGACACTAGTCTTTAACCCTAAAATTTGTTGATTAAGCAAAGAGTCATGTTACAAAAATGATAATAGGACACGATAATAATAAATAATGGTACTTTTGAAGGCAAATATTGTACTTTTACTCAAGTGAAAGTCTAAAGGTAGGACTTCTACTTTTACTTTCAGCTCTATTTCAACTCAAGCACATGATTCGTCTACTTTGTCCAACACTGGTCCTTGGATTCTTTGAGTTTCCCTTTTAAACTTTTCATTTTCTTTTAACCCTGCAGCCACGTCCTCCTGTGGGCGCACTCTTTAGAAATTTCCTCAAACACGGAGCAGTTGTGATATGTGCCTTCTAATTTTGTTTGCAGAGACATCATCCCAAATATTTATGAGCTCTGTTACTTTGTTATCCCACCACTGAAAACCTCCCTCACTGCTCTCATCCATTTTCCCTTCTCCTCGGCGCACATTTATGGGGAATGACGGAAAAGTCGCATGAATTCCGATCTGGCTGTTCAATGTGTGAATGTGGCCTTAGTGCATTAAACGAAGACCTAAGCTGAGAAAATCGGATCAGTTCAGTAGTGTTTGCTCATATATCAACTCTAAACCTCATTCATTCGTCACTACAGACTGCAGCAGGGATTTACACTGGTGGATAGTCTTAAGGCGTCGATCAATGAAAATATTAAACCGTAAGCCGCCTGCTCTTAGACAGCAAACGTGTATTATCTTAAAAAGCTCCCTGGGGCTTGTAAGTTTGTATTGAATGTCACATTAATAACACATCATATAGAGTGCTCCTCTAACAAAGCCTCCATTGACTGGCAGAGACTCCACGTGGGAGTCCTAAATGCTGCAGCACTAACACTTCGCATTTCAAGGAGCGGCCAGATGGTAATTTGTCGCATAAGCTCTTGACCCTTTGCTCTTTGCTTCGCAGCTGAGGACGGATGTAACTCGCAGGGCTTCTGAACCAGCCCGACTGTTGAGGCATTTAAAAGAAAGGCAAAGCGTGAATAAGAATTGCTTGAAAGTCACTTTTTAATGCTGTTATAATATGCAGTTACTTGTTCTTTTGATGTGGTCAGCATAATTATATTCATTACACTCTGCTGCTTCCTGTGCAGGATATGAGGATGGTGTGTGTGTGTGTGTGTGTGTGTGCGTGTGTGTGTGTGTGTGTGTGTGTGTGTGTTACCTCCTACCCTGAAAGTCCCCTCCTCCACCCCAATAAGGCACTTCATAGCTCATCTTACACACTTACCTCTCTCTGTGTCCAGATGCAGGGGAAATCCACTGGCTAGAAGGTGCATGCTCAGTGGGATTAGGCCAAGTTCTGATTTGTATTCTGTATACATCATGCATGGATCTAGACATAGTCCGAATCAATAGCTCATATGCTGCAGTGTCAAACTGTAGTTCAATGTTCCAGATCTTCAATGTTTGGCTTTGCAAAGCTCTGATTTATTAGCCAAAGTCATTCAGCTCACTGTAGCCACTAAGAGTGCAGTAAGAGTGTTTGCAAACGGTTTTTTTCCTTCGTACCAGATACCCTGCTCTTTAAAATACACCTTGTGGCCCAAACAGCAACAACTCTGCAATGCATCCTCTACATCGCTAACATAGACATTTGCATCACTCAACATCCACGATAAGTTCTGCGAAATTACACATTGTGGGAAAAGTGCAAAACTCTTAGGCCATCATTAGATTTGTTGTTTTTTATACTGTCCATGATCTGACCCAAAATTGTCAAACTCGTCGCTCCATAATCCTGTTTTCCACTGATCTTAGCACATCTTACCCTTTTCATCCTGTTCTGTTTCGAAAAAGGTTTCTTTTCAAAAAGAAGGTCACCCTTCCAAAAAGACCACTCCTGATCAACTTGGCATCCCAATGAAACTGCCAGATGATGCTGTTGCTTAAGTGTAAGGGGAGATCACACTAAATACTCACCACTGTAGTCTATAGAAACTTTTTTTCCGAGCTTATTTCAGTTTGCATTTCCTGTATTTCCTAGTTGTATTCTCCTAAAGAGACTGAAACCAATTATATACTGTATATATACTGCTCAAAAAAATAAAGGGAACACTTAAACAGCACAATATAACTCCAAGTGTTCCCTTTATTTTTTTGAGCAGTATATATATATATAATAATCTTACCTATAATCTTACCTGTGTAATATGATAATTGAGATTACTACTTTTCTCCTTTGCTATTGCCCTATATTCTTACACTCCATATGTCCAATAGTCTAAGCGTCTGTTCTTATATCTTCATAACATTGCATTTTCTTTCATTAAAACATTCTACATAGCAATTAATGAGGTAACTTAGGTTAACTCTTACATATAACATCTTCCTAATATTTCCCTCTTTTAACAGTTAGGGAGTTTTTCCTTTCCGCTGTCGCCCTAGGCTTGCACAAAAAGGGCTGTGAGCCTAGATAGTTGTGAAGTTGTGTTGAGACAATTGTCTACTGCAAAAAGATATAGAAATAAATCTGAATATGACTTATTATATACATACCTGCTATTACATGCTATGCAGTAGTGGTTTAGTAGCAACATAAGGTTTGGTAGTATTGAATTGGCACTGAATTACAGATGCATTAGTACTTTTTTCAACACTTTTCAAATGATTGTAGTGGTAGTCATAAATAAATGAGGTCATAGTCAAACTCCTAGTGTTGCTGGATTGCTTACGCTGGCTAAACCCTATAATAAACTGCAAAATGGTGGAACTGGTACCATGTAAGGTCATTTTAAATGGTATTAAATTCTCTTTTCTGTCTCAGTCTAAGCATAATCAGTTGTGAGCACTGCATAGACGACAGGCTACAATCTAAGGACAACATCTAAACCTGATTTAGGTCCGTTCTCAAGGTCAGGCTAACTTTCTGGGTCTGTACTGATGAGAGTGCAACTGCACTGTAAATCAGCTGGATTTATTTATGGGGGGCAGGAAATGTTCCACAAGATGGAGTGAGACAGGAAATCCCCCTTGCCTTTGATACGGCCCATTCCCTGGGGAGTTTTCTCACTGCTCTCGAACCCCAGACAGGGGGCACGGAGCCCGGCTTATCTGTGCATGCTAAGCGGGGGTAAATCTGGACGTGCCAGAGAGGTCCGTCAGACCCCGGGGGGTGGAACTGAGACAGCCCTTCCTGTGCTTACCATCAGCTAACGGACGGATCTGCATGTAACACGATGCAGCGCTGCCCTCCACACCAGCACCGACAGGGCAGCGTTAGGAGCGCTCGGCTCTTTCTCTGGTGTTTACATCCTTTCGTCCTGTGATTAGCGCATACGCGATGTTCAGCCGACGTCAGCACCCGAGAGCTGTTTATACGACAGGGAGATGAAAAGAAAGACATTAAGAGCAAATACGTAGCGTAGCCTTTTCAAACAGCGCTCTTTCTGGTGTGTTTTAGGAATGGAGAAACTTTCCGGACACACTCAAACACACACGAGCCTCTGAGTGCTGTTATTCACACACAGTCTGTTTTATTTTAAGATTTACACACTGTATGCTAATACTCGTGTCAGCTCTGTATCGTGCAGATTAGTAGTGAAATGTTGTAAAAGCACATGGTCTTAGAACCGAGACTTATTGTGTTCCACAAATTGTTTCTTGCAGTTTTTTTACATTTTCAAGAATATGGATGGGCCAGAAATATTCTGAGCATTTCAGTGAATTTTGGGTCTTTTTCAGTCATCCCCCTTTGTGATCCCCCTGAACAATGCTCTGCTTTGTGGCAGTTGTGCCATGAATAAATCTGCTGCTCTAATGTCTAGGTTTGAGTCCTGAGGACTGTTATGATGTGGCAGAGGAATGCAGGGACACAAAGAGACTTCTTCAAGCTCTAACCAGCTGTAATCGCACACTTAATATTTTTCGAGTTAATCTCTGTTTACTCTATCGGTGCTCTATTGAAAATAAAGTCAACATATTTCCCTGTAAAAAAGACAAACTCCCATATAATTGACCTAAGTGTATTTGTTAAGGAATTAAATATTAGTGGATATTATTATTTTCTCATTTTGCCGGACTGAGGTCGCATGGGCGGAGAGCCTATCCTGGAATACACTGACCTGCTCGAGCATGTACTCTTTACAGAGCATCAGGCTCTGGGGTCACTCAGGGGGATGGTACGATGGACATAATACTTTTGTTTGACTGAAGCCAAAAATGCATCGATAGACACTATTAGGAACAACACTGAAGATCAGCCAGATGAACCAGAGACTCGACGAGTGAATGTGAACCAGTTTATATATTACAGGTTATAGAGAATCTAACAAACAAAGGAGTACTACTTACAATAGGACAGGTACATACACTTAGAAACACCATTTACAACTTTGTACAAATAAATAGAGGAAAGTCATCCACCCAAACACAAGGACCTTCCACAAAAAAAAGTCTCTAAACACATCAACCGAGGTAACAGTCACTAGTCCAAACGTGATCCAACGAGCAAGCTGGAACACTGGTAAGGTAGTGAACATTCGAGTGAATGACAGACTTATGCCCTTAAACTCCCGCCTCTACTTGTGGACGGTAGAGGTACCTCTACCTCTACTACTGCAACGTTGATTGGCTGTTTAGATAACCAGCTGTTTACAGTCTCTAAATCCAGAATTAAAAGAAAGATTTTTATTTCCTACTGTAATTTAGTATAATTGTTAAGATCTCAGAGGTTAAAGTGAATGGACGTTGATTGGTTGGTAGTTAAACAGCGCTTACCTGTACATACCTTGGTGTATGCCTGGGCATTAACACAATGGGATCCACTAGGGGGCAGGTCAGAGCTGAAACATCCCAAAACACAATAAATCATCCTAAATAGAGACAAGATGTCATAAAATGTAATTCGTTCCAGGAAAATGTTCAGATATTTGGATAAAGGGAGCCTGGATATTCTTTCAGTGGTGTCAGAGTAACGTAGTGGCACAGCGGACTTTCTTATTGTCTCTCCTGCTTGTATTTACCTGCAGATTATTCGGTGCTATTTTATAATGTTCGACTGATAAAAAGTCATTCATAAATCCATTAACCTTCGTTATACTGGGTTTGTAGTTCCTACAGCGGGTTAAGGTATTAAAATACATCATACTTTACAGTGGGAATCCAGATACCAGCCGTTTGGATGGTGTGAGTCGGGATGTGTGAAAGGCTTTCTTTTGTGCAAAAAGTCTTTACGGCTGATTGGTCAGTGTGTACATGATCAAGCTTTATACAAATTTGACCTATATGGCAGTAAGGCAAGAAAGAGAGGCTTTTTGGAAAAAGTGCAGAGTCTCATTTGTGCTTCTGATGTCATGTGGCAAAATGTTTTATGGTCAGGTAAAACCAAGATTGAATATTTTGCATCTCTGATGTTTGTGGCATGAATGTGTATCAGTTACTGACACAGGATGAAAGATTAACGCTCATGATCCAAACGACTTTAAACTTTTAGTGCCATTTTGCACAGAAGAACAAGCATATCAGTGTTTATTGGACTCTGCTTAGATACACGGCGTCTCTTCTGATGATTGGTCGACCTCTCAAAGAGGTAGAACCTTAAAACAGTAAAACAGAAAAGCATGAAAAATGAGGAGCTTGGCCTGCTTCCTAAACTTTAAGAAGTCCACTCCATACGAGGACAAAATAAAAAATGTGTGCATCATTATGTAAATCGACATTGTGTTAGGTAACGCAACTAACTGCGGCTTCACTGGAAGATTAAATGAGCGTCCTATTGTTATCGGGTATTGATATTATGCTGAATGTTTAACAGGCTAGGATACAGTTGTATTACATTACAGGATTGAACTCACATCCTTCCCATTAGTAGTCCACTGATTACAACCACTGAGCCTCCTTGTTCCAGCATGACTAATGCTACTGCTTTCCTCTGAACAATTGTGTGCATTTCAGAGGAACACAAAGTTTCCCTTCCCACAAATATTTTGAGCATCACTTTCCAAATTATTAAGCAGTGGCCAGTGTATTTTGCTTCTGCCACCATGGTGACGGGGTGTGACCCTAATGTGCTCGATGGTTACGTTTGCGGTGATAAGAGCACGCACTGCGGAGTGTGAGGTGTAACAGGCTTGTTTCTGCAGGCACCCGATGAAATAGCCACATTAAAGAAAAGTGTTTTAATGGGGCACATCGTGCTGGTACATGCATAAAAGGCTTTGTAGACCTGGTGGATCCGGCACTGGAACTCCCACAAAAACACAGCGGGGGGAATGTGGGTAAGGGATGCCAAAAATGAGTTGTATGTGCTTAAATATCATTGTTACACGAATAAGCGGCAGGGCTATATTGTAATTTCGCTGTCAGGGACGATAACCCTCCGAAAAAGCTTTCACACAGAAACCAAACAGAGCCGTTTGTGGAATTATTTCCTGCCATGTTGAGTCAATACGGAATACATCTTCCACTCAAGTAATGCTTCACAAAAGACCACAGGCATTGAAAATAGAACGACCCAAACCGAGCACATTCTACTACGACCAAGCCAGCTAGTAGAGCCTCCAGCGGAACCAAATTCCAGGAGCATTTTCGTTGGCTACTTGTCACTGAAAGAGCAAAAAGTACTGTTTTAGGCGTCGGTGCATCTTCAGTAACTGGAATCATAATGAGTTTCCTCTTAGCGTTCACTCAAAACACCACTTACGGGACGCAGACGGAGCACCTGTAATTGGGTAAAACATGAAACAAAACAAATCTGTGCACAGCCTGGCCTCAGCTCCACGTCTCTGAACACTTTTTAATCATTTCAGTAATTTCGTTTATTCAAATCTGTGCCTAATTACTGGAGTCTTCTGGCCAGTTTGGTAGGTCGCCAACCCTATCAACCAGACTGAGTCTTATCACTAGTTTGTCTGCCCTTGCCCCAGCGCTGAACAGCTCTCTGTGGGGGGCAGCAGAGCTGGAAAAACAGAGTTGTGTGGTTATTTAAACACAGGCTGGGAAAACTGGATTCCCTGTTTTGCCTTTTGCATGGTCACGCTGTTGTGTACGGGTGTGACTGCAGAGTCCAGGAACGCTCTGGAAAAGTTTGTCCTCAGGGAAAGGCGAGAGAAGAGATGCGTTCCGACAGGATGGGTTGACTGTGCATTTATTGTGATATTTTGGGCTTCTGTTTTGAGATTTCTCTAGAGGTTTTGCATGAAACAAAGAGGTTTCTTCGTCATCCAAGCCCTGATAAACATGCAGCAGATGTCAAAGCAGCACATTATTATGTTTTTCAGTGATAGATTTGGGCAATAATCCAGTTAAGCAGTGTACAGCAAGGTCGGAGTAGGGGGATTCATGCCCAAGTCCGGCCCACTTTTTCCATGATGCAGGATAAATGTAGCAGCAGTTCAGTTTTTCATTAGAAACATGTTAATACATGTGTGTAGATGTTTTTAGGGTTTTAAATTGCTTTCATTTCGCCTGGTGTTCAAATTAGCCTAATAATTATGTGATAATCAAGTGCCCCACAGCTTCCTCCGTTGCGTGTCTGTCTGCCATGAAATGTGTGAATTGGCACATTAGAGAGCGGACTGTCAAACTGTAATATTGTGTCCGGTGTGTTAGCTGTATCTCTGTGCAAAGGTGTCCAGAGGCTGCGTATTGGAGGAACTCCATATTCTTCACGACGTAGGACATTAGTGGTCCATTAGTTTGAATGTGTGTGAAGGGTATATGCTTCAGTTTGACAAGGACATCTTTTATGTGGGATTTGTTGTACATCGGGCTTTTTAAATGGTATCTTACTCACCCTGCCATTACAGCTGTGCAGCAAAGGAAACAGCAGCGTGCCTTTAAAACACCAAATTAAAAAAGTCTCCAGAGCCAATGCCAAGAGACAAAACGACTGCACTTCTTGTAAGGAACAGTCTGTCCATGAAGCTTGTGCTGCACTGCTTGTACCTGTTCTGTTAGGCTTTTACTACTCGACAGTGACTAAACTGGAATGGTGTGTAACTATAACATCCTTTTTTCTTGCTCTCTCTTTGCAGTGACCTGGTCGTTTACTTTTATTACAAACAAGGTGATGAAAGCAAGGGAAAACCCTGTTTCACTTTGAGCATGGATCAGATTTGGTTCTGCCACAGATACTTCACTTGTACTCACAAGAACTGTTTGAACCTTCTGCTGTCCCAGTGATAAGACGTGCCGAAACTGCGATCGCCTCAGCGGCTATAAAGTTTCACTTTATTTTAACTTATTTCATGTCTTTATTGATTATTATTATTGTATTACGTTCATTTGCTTTAGTTATGCTTTTAATCATTAATTATATACAAATATAGGTATAAAAAACAATCTTTTGGGGGTCAGGAATGGATTAATCCTAATTACTTCTTATAGGGAAACTTGATTCTGAGCAAATCGGACTTTGCACGGCAACCAATTAAGTTTGAATTTTGGGGATCCACTGTATAATATACTGTATATTATTTATGTATTTCCCAAGCCTGCTTCTGGGGTCCAACAACCATACTAAATTTGTTTAACTATGTTGACTGATGGATTGTTTAGATCAGGTTTGTTAGAGTGCAACAATGCAAACAGCATAACTGACTAGTTTTATGGACTTTCTTGATCTCACCCAAATATGTATTTGACTTTTGTATTACATTTTTGTATACACTTACAGTGGTGCTTGAAAGTTTGTGAACCCTTTGGAATTTTGTTATTTCGAATAACTATTGACCTAAAACATCATCAGATTTTCCCAGTCCTAAAAGTAGATAAAGAGATATATACGTGGTAATTTATTTATGAGGAAAATGATCCAATTTAATAATGAGTGAGTGGCAAAAAGATGTGACCTTGGCTTTCAGTAATCTGGTGTGCCGCCCGCTGCAGCATAACTGCAGCTAACGTTTCCGTAAATGTTGATCAGTCCTGCCACACCGGCGTGCAGGAATTTTAGCCCTTCCTTCCATACAGAACAGCTCGCTCTGGGATGTTGGTGGGTTTCCTCACATTAGCTGCTCGCTTCAGGTCCTTCCACAACATTTCCCACTGGATTAAAGGTCCGGGCTTTAAAACTTGGCCATCCCAAACATGGAACTTTATTCTTCTTTAACCAGTCTTTGGTAGAAACGGTCGGTGATTAGGGCCGTGCTTGCTGCATGGACCAACCTCTCTTGAAGATTCAGTTCCATGGACAAGATGTTCCTGAATTTTCCTTTAGAATTCTCTGATATAATTCAGAATTCATTGTTCCATCAATGATGGCAAGTCGTACTACCCAGATGCAGCAAAACAGGCCAAACCATGATGCTACCACCCACCATGTTTTCACGATGTGATAAGGTTTTATGTGTTTGATGCAGTGTTTTCCCTTTCTCCAAAAATAACACTTTTCTTTTAAAACAAAAGTCTTATTTTGTCTCTATCCGTCCCACAAAACATTTCTTTCCCAATAAGCCTTCATGCTCGTCCACGTGGATCTTTTAGCAAAAACGCAGACGGCAGCATGGTCTTTTGGAGAGGAGTCGTCTTTCTCCTTGAATCCTGCATGCCAACACCCTTGTTGTTCAGTGTTCTTCTTGATGATGGACTCATTGAACATTAACTTAGCCAATGTGAGAGAGGGCCCTCAGTTGCTTAGGAAGTTTACCCTGGGGTCTTTTTTGGACCACCAAACTATTACACGCCTTGCCTCTTAGAGTGATCGTTGTTGGTCGACAAATGGCTTGAAATTGATTCCATTTGTACACATCTGTCTGAATGGGGATGGTGGAGTCCCAAACTCGTTAGAGATGGTTTCGTAACCTTTCCAGCCTGATGAGCACAACAACTATTTTTATGAGGTCTCCGAAATCCCTTTGTTCGTACCAGATACATTCCACAAACATGTGTTGTGAAGAGCAGACTTTGATAGATCCCTGTTCTTTAAATAACACAGGGTGCCCACTCACACCTGATTGTCATCCCAGGGATTGAAACACCTGACTCTAATTTCATCTTCAAATTAACTGCTAACCCTAGAGGTTCACATAGTTTTGCCACACACTAATATGTAATATTGGATCATTTTCCTCAATAAATAAATGACCAAGTATAATATGTTTGTCTCATTTGTTTAACTGGGTTCTCTTTATCTACTTTTAGGACTTTTAGGAAATAGGATGATGTTTTAGGTCATATTTATGCAGAAATATAGAAAATTCCAAAGGGTTCACAAACTTTCAAGCACTACTGTATCAATGACTTCAATCACTTTTCTAAACTCATTGTGCATTTTATCAGTTCCACTTATCATATAGAATCAGTTTGTAGTTCTACAATTACAGACTGTAGTCCATCTACCTTTGTTAATCTTTTTACTCCGCTCTCTAATGGTCAGGACCCCCAAATTTGGGTGGTGGATCATTCTCAGCACTGCGCTGACACTGATGTGGTGGTGGTGTGTTAGTGTGTTGTACTGATACGAGTGGATCATACACAGCAGTGCTGCTGGAGTTTTGAAACACTGTGTTCACTCTATTAGACAGACCTACCATATTGCCCCTCCTTGTAGATATAAAGTCAGAGGCAGTAGCTCATCTGTTGTTGCACAGTTTGTTAGTCATCTTCTAATCCTTCCACAGGGTTCACAGGATGCAGGGGCCTGGACAGTTTTGGTTAGTGGACTATTTTCAGTCCAGTAGAGACACTGAGGTGCAGCATGGCCGTGGAGGAACATTTTATCTCACTGTACATGATTGGGATGCAACAAACCTACTTGGTTTTAATTCTTCTTAAATGAATCTGGTTATTCAACTATTGCGACACGCGCTCAGTGGTGTAAAAAACTGACTCAGTTCTGAAATCTACTATGTAAAACTAACTGATAGAGAAGACAGAATGGTCAGTCATCTATCAGAACATCTCTAAGTGGCGGATGTGAGGATGGGTGGGTGTTGGGGGTATTATGGAGATATGGATCAGCAGTGAGAGCCTCTCTCTCTCTCTCCCTCTCTCCAATGATAAGCCCCCCTTATCACCTCTGCAGGGGATCGGCTGGATTAACTTGGCTGCAGTTGGACTGTTTTTCCTCTCCGCCCTGTCCCCTACTTCATTGCATTTATTTCCACTGTTGCAACACAGAGTGTGGTTTGTCTGTTCCACCCACCAACAAGAATACTTGAGTTGCTCCAGAAAGTGAAGTCATGTTAAAGTTTACGAAATTTCACATTTTCACATCTTTATAAAAGTGTCATCAGATGATCGCCATTTGTTTTGAGAGACCTTGGCCACACTCCAAAACTAGAACAGATCCAAACCATTTGAAGTGTTAGCTCTAGTTCCTGTGCCACAAACCTGCGAGACAGTTGGAGCGAATAAGTGAATCGTATCAGGGCACACGGCAATGCCACTGTAACGACCAGTTCACACTGTAGGCGTTTCTCAGTGTGAGTATCATAAAAGGGACATGCTTCCAATCCACATTTCAATTCACACCAGCTCTGTGAGGTTCACAGTTGAAGTTCACAGTGGAAGAATAGATTAAATGATCACCTTTCCTTTGTCTGCCAGTTTTACACAAACACTTTGTGAAAAACATGCTAAAATGTACTTTATTTTTCAGGGTTTTATTCAGACTCCCACTAGAAAGCCACTTTCAAGTCCGCTGTAAACTGCGTTACGTACTCAACCATTTCCTGACAAACCCTATTTTTAACTTTAGTTCTAAATTTGTTGCTGCATTGTGTCTGATTGTGTACCAGAGGAAGCCAATGAAAAGCATCCTGTTTTAACATCTGTGGTGGCCTAGCAGTTAAGATACTGGACCAAGGGCCAGAAGGTCCAGGGTTCAAATTCCACCTCTGCCAAGCTGCCACAGGTGGGTCCTTGAGCAATGCCCTTAACCCTCAATTGCTTGGAGGGCCTGCAGAGGTGGGATTTGACCCCTGGACTATCTAGTCCACACTTTTTATAGCCAATGTGCCTCTTTTATGATGGGATGCCATTTCTGCCAGAAAAACTTCTTTAGGGATCCGTGATGTTCTTCAAATAGCTTTTTTTCTACTGGAGAAAGCATGGCATGGTTTAGTTTCTGAAACATATTTCTTTGGAACTTGTTTTTTTCTTTATATTTTAATGTTAAGTCACTGCTTGTTCAGCAAATGAAACAACTTAACCGGCAATCCCCTCTTTCACGGTGCTGCTGCTCCTTTAAAAACAAGGCACACATCAATTCTGTTATTTCACTTTTATTTTTAAACTGCTTGCTAAAAAGGATACTTGGTAAAAATGAAAATGAAACTTTAACATTATTGACCTCAGTAACCCATAAAAAAGAAAGTAATATATAAATATTGTTGCTCTTTGACTGCGTTTGTGTGTATGGTGTCAAACCTTACACAGATAGTACACTTGCCTATCAGTATACTGTCAGAGAATTTAAAGTCCTCGTTGCTTCTGGATTAAACTAATATCACATGTGGAAACATTAAGTATAGGATTACGTATAGGCATAATAACAACCCATAGTGATTTTTTTAATGTTTACATGAATGAAATCCCCTTTCCCATAACGTAAGATGTTTTGTTTGATGTTAGGTGTAACTAATAGCTTTTCTCATGAGAACCCTTACATCCAATTGGTACCAAACCTGTTCAGGAACTGTGGAACTGGATAGGCGACATTTACATCTGATGGTGTTTTAGGTCATATTCATGCAGAAATCTAGAAAAGCCTCAAATGCTTCCAATGTGCTTTCCACAGGGAAACCCCACAATAGAAGCTTCCAACTGGAACTCCTTTAGCCACACTGAGGGCCAGAGAATGATCAGAGGAGAAATTCCTTCTCCTAGATAAGATCACCTTCCAAAGAACTCTTGACTTATCTTGTAGATACTAAAGCAACTTTGCTGCAAATCATATCTCACGCATTTGTGTGTGCTTTGTGTATTAGAGAGAGAGAGAGTATCTAAGAATTTCTCACTCGGGACTGAGTTCTCGCACACAACGGTCCGACCACAAATGAGAAACTACTGCTAGTGACTCAACATTTTCATACCGGCCGCTGCACACTCAGGGCCCAGGAATTCAGCCCATATGTTTTGGTGTAACTATGGCTACAGTATTCCTCCATTTACAGCAGCCGCTACATGGAAATAGTCCTTCTGGAGGATAATTTATCACACTGCCGAAGCAAAGGAAGGCAGAATGGATATGGAATACTGAAGAGATTAACCAATGAGCTCCAGTCAGGACGATTTCAGTACTGAATATGCTTTGCAGTCTTGAAGTTGAAGATTCAGATTTGTCAGTGTTGACTGGTGGTGGCAGCAGAGGAAATGTGGCAGATTTCAGTGCCAGTGGTTATTATTTATGGCAAAATTAATCCGGTGTGTATTTCCACAGGTCTGTATATAGCTTAAAGTTTGTGGACATTCAAAAATTAAATCCAGAAACATGGGTATTAGTATTGACTTGCTGCTACTAGCGTGGTAGTTAAGACCGCTGGAGCGAAGTCTGAGTCAAGACGAAAACGGAACACACTGAGCCCAAATCAAGACTTTTAGTAGTAAAGTCCGAATCAAGACCGAGACCGCGAGTGGCCGAGACCGACTTATGATTTTTTTTTTATCATAGAAGAGTAAAAGCATAAAATTTAATTATACGTGTTCATTGATTAGATACTGAATGAGAAGAGCAGGTTCTCTGTTAGCCAATCAGAGTGCAGCTGGTAAGTCCACCTTACCCCGATACGACACAAGACACAAGACCGAGTCCAAATGAGGTCTCTTGTGTAATATCGGGGTAAGGTGGAGATGAGGTTGAGACCTCATTAAGTTACTGGAGACCATGACCGCTCGTTTATGGTCTCCAGTAACTTAAGACCGAGAACAAAATTGAGTACTACAACACTAGCTGCTACAGAAGCCTTCACATTCTCAGGAGGCTCTCAACTAGATCAGACATGACCAGTTGTTATTGTGTGATGTCCAACCTGTGGTGGGGTGCTGACTTGCTGCTGCACCACCCAAAGTGCCAGTGGAATGAAAATATTGCTAAAAATAGTTTTTTCCTAATTTTACCTATCAACAACTATAAAACACTGCTTCAGTGGTGCTTCAAAGTTTGTGAACCCTTTAGAATTTTTTATATTTCTGCATAAATATGACCTAAAACATCATCAGATTTTTACACAAGTTCTAAAAGTGGATAAAGAGAACCCAGTTAAACAAATGAGACAAAAATGTTATACTTGGTCATTTATTTATTGAGGGAAATGATCCAATTTTACATATTACTGAGTGGCAAAAGTATGTGAACCTCTAGGATTGGCAGTTAATTTGAAGGTGAATTAGAGTCAGGTGTTTTCAATCAATGGGATGACAATCAGGTGTGAGTGGGCACCCTGTTTTATTTAAAGAACACACGTTTGTGGAAGTGTATCATGGCACGAACAAAGGAGACTTCTGAGGACCTCAGAATAAGAGTTGTTGATGTTCATCAGGCTAGAAAAGGTTACAAAACCATCTCTAAAGAGTTTAGACTCCACCAATCTACAGTCAGACAGATTGTGTACAAATCGAGTAAATTCAAGACCATTGTTACCCTCCCCAGGAGTGGTCGACCAACAAAGATCACTCCAAGAGCAAGGCGTGTAATAGTTGGCGAGGTCACAAAGGACCCCAGGGTAACTTCTAAGCAACTGAAGGCCTCTCTCACATTGGCTAATGTTAATGTTCATGAGTCCACCATCAGAAGAACACTGAACAGCAATGGTGTGCATGGCAGGGTTGCAAGAAGAAAGACACTGCTCTCCAAAAAAAACATTGCTGCTCATCTGCAGTTTGCTAAAGATCACGTGGACAAGCCAGAAGGCTATTGGAAGAATGTTTTGTGGAGCAAAATAGACCAAAATAGAACTTTTGGGTTTAAAAGAAAAGTGGTATATTTGGAGAAAGGTAAACACTGAATTCCAGCATAAGAACCTTATCCCATCTGTGAAACATGGGATGCTTTGCTGCATCTAGGCCAGGACAGCTTGCCATCATTGATGGAACAATGAAATCTGAATTATATCAGGGAATTCTAAAAGAAAATGTCAAGACATCTGTCCATGAACTAAATCTCAAGAGAAGATGGGTCATGCAGCAAGACAATGACCCTAAGCACACAAGCCGTTCTACCAAAGAATGGTTAAAGAAGAATAAAGTTCATGTTTTGCGAATGGCCAAGCCAAAGTCCTGACCTTAATCCAATGGGAAATGTTGTGGAAGGACCTGAAGCAGTAGTTTAATGCAAGAAAACCCAGAGCTGAAGCTGGTTTCTGTACGAGGGATGGGCTTTTTTTTATTTTCTTTTTTTTTTTTAAATTTTTTTTTTTTTTTTTTTTTTTTTTTTTTTTTTTTTTTTTTTTTTTTTTCAAGCCAAAGTCCTGACCTTAATCCAATGGAAATGTTGTGGAAGGACCTGAAGCAAGTAGTTAATGCAAGAAAACCCAGAGCTGAAGCTGTTCTGTACGGAGGAATGGGCTAAAATTCCTCCAAGCCGGTGTGCAGGACTGATCAACAGCTACAGGAAATGTTTAGCTGCAGTTATTGCTGCACAGGGAGGTCACACCAGATACTGAAAGCAAAGGGTCACATACTTTTGCCACTCACTAATATGTAATATTGGATCATTTTCCTCAATAAATAAATGACCAAGTATAATATTTTTGTCTTGTTTGTTTAACTGGGTTCTCTTTATCTGATGATGTTTTAGGTCATATTTATGCAGAAATATAGAAAATTCTAAAGGCTTTCAAGCACCACTGTGTGTTAGCAAACACTGACGATCTCTGTGTTCTACAAAGCCTTTAACAACTAAGTATATAAAAATGGAATAAAAATACCTCTTTAAAAGTAGTTAATAGAAACTAAATCAAACGTTAACTGTAAAAAACCTGGAACGTCGTTGACCATCTACATAAACACTTCATCCTGAGGAGGAGGACCATGAGGAAGATCTTTAACCCCATTTAACCCTCACACTCAGAATGTTGATAGTTTATTAATCAGACGCCAAACACACAAAATGACGTCTTCAGAAGATTTGGGAGGGAAATCTGTTCACCATCTGCTCTACCCACAGACCTGCTCGGCTCATGGCACTGCTCGATCCTAATGGAGGCGCTTAATGAATGTGAAGGAGACGTAAGTGGTTCTGAATGTCCTCAGTGCTCCTCCATTCCTGACCTCTCATTTCTCACACACCCACACACTCATCCTTATTCAGCCTCCTCTCTGTCTCTCTCTGTCTCTCTCTCTCACACACACACTGCTCTCAGTCTGACACACATATGCACAAACACATTTATAAACATATAAATAATCCGTGAAGAGAACGTCTTTTGCGCCAGTTTGTTTACATTAACCAGTTCTCGTCTTATTGAGATGAGAATCAGACTTATTCCACCCAGATGTTCTGGGAAGCACTACTGGAGATCTTTTCTGCTGACTGCTACCCAAAACCTCGGTGGCTCCTCCTTTCCTGCTGCCAGTGTACCACCCTGTCCCCAACCTCAGAGTTCGGGCAATAAACAGTAAAAGTTATTTCAACCCACATGTGTAAACCTGAGTTTAATGTTATTTAAACAGGGTTCGGTGTTGTCTTTTGCACTTTGTCTTGTATTTTCCGCTGATGTAAGTTATACTATGTGAATCTGTGTAGTGAGTTTGAGGAGGAATAAGTGTTTTGTGAGCACAATTTATTTGACGTTTGCAACTATAACACCCAAATTTGCACCTGGAGGATCCATAAAGTACATGAATCTGTTTACATTGACTATCTATCTATCTATTGTCAAAGTCAAGTAAAATTTATTTCTGTAGCGCTTTTAACAACGAAGCATTGTCTCAAAGCACAATCATCTAGACCCAAAGCCCTAATTGAGCAAGCCTGGGACGACAGTGGAAAGGAAAGTCAGGTCAAGTCATTGCCTCACAGCAGGAATATCCCGGGTTCGATCCCAGATGGAGCAACTTAGGTCCTTTCTTTGTGGAGTTTGCATGTCCTCCTAATGTCCATATGGGTTACTCCAGAATACTCCAGGATCCTCCCATCAGTCCAAAGACATGCTAAGGTTATTTGGAGTTTCTAAAGTGCTCTGAGTGTGTGTTCCCTTTGATGAATTGGCACTCTGTCTAGGGTCATTCCTGCCTTACACCCTGTGTCACCGGCTGGCCGCGGACTCTCCAGCAACCCTGGCCAAGGATTAAGCGGATAAGAAAATGAATGAATAGTAATACTGTAGGTTAAATAAACAGAAGCTAACCATAAGAATTAAAAGAGAGAACATATTTAAATAACATATTATAAATACAATAACATGTATCTATTGACTATAAGAAATTAAATTATAATGCAATACTATGGAGTATAATGAAACTATAGAATATAAGAATATATGGAATATAATAATGTAGAGAATATGAGTGAGTATCAGTGATAGTCAGTCCAGTCCAGAGTCGCTGTAGGTTCTTGCGTTCTCAGTGGGAAAATTCTGTAGGCATGGCATGATCAATCGACCGTCAAGAGTCTCATACCAGTCCAAGTAAGAGAACAGTATGAGAACTGGAACTGATGATAGAAGAACAGCTTGAGTTGAGCTGGAACTGGTGCCAGAAGAAAATCTAAGATCCTCAATCTATCGACTGTATTTGATTGATATTGTATTTGTGAGCTTTATCTGTCAGGGTTTGTTTTGGTTCCTGAATCTTAGCTCTGCTTTACTTTTTAAGTTCCTGCCTTAGAGTGAGTAGATAAAAACAGATCAGAATCAACTGGTGTGAAGCTGGAAGCACTCAAGTTTGCACTTCTACAAGTTTCTGAAAGCTCAAATTAGACTATCTTCATGTTTTAGAGTAAAAGCAGATCAATAAAGAACAAAACAGCATTACTGGAAACCCCCTTTACTGTGCTGCTGGATTTCTGTCACCCTTTGAACCATGAGCAGCTTCAGTTATTTTACAGTAATTTCATAATGGCCATGGTGTTTAAAGTCATGTATTATTGGCCATGGCTCCAGGAACTCACCCAACGCTCACTTGATGAGAAATGGATTGCACTGAATATGGTTATGACGCATTTTTCAAATGCTGATTATGCAATTTTGCCTAAAACAGAAGTTCCCCTGGCCAGGGCCCAAGATGTTTGCAGGGCTTCACAAACACACTCATCTTGGGGCCAATGAGAATAGGCAGTTTAGATACTGGTTTGTTTGTTTGGTGAGAGAAGAAGCCTGAGAAACTAAAACAAACCCAGAGGGAATATGCAGTCCTCACACAGATGACCTGTATTAAAATTAGGACATTTCAATGGACTCAGTATAACTCTTAGCTTATTTTGTGGTACAAATACTGCCGCAGCTGCCGTACCACACAGCCCACAGCCCACAAAAGCTCCTATATTTGAACGAGGAGTTTCACAGTGAAACCCTGAGGTTCTACCAACAGCAGTGATTTATATCTATATCCATCTAATATCACACTCGTTCACAGGAGACACAGGAGAGCGAGCACAGTTGAGGAAATCGCTGGAGATCAAGCCCCACTTCCAGGGCAGACGACTGCTGGCTGAATTTGCGCTGAGTTTTGATAGTCGACGCAGTCTGCTTGAAAAGTGATGGGGGCTGCAGCTGCACCCCTCCCCTCTCCTCTGGGAGAATGATGTCATCGTCTGGAAGAGAAGTGGAGAGATTACCACAGGATTCGGCCAACCGTTGCTTACTTCGGTGTGTTGCATTTGTAAGAAATGACATATGGAAGTTTTTTACTTAAGTGTACGTCCTGATTATCGACTAATATAAACCTTTTACCCGAGGACCTGAACAGTTCACAGACTTCCTAAAACTCTCCCTGCCTATCTTTCACTGGTCTTTCTTAATATGGGAATAAGTTGTGGTGACTCATGATGAGTGTGAGCCCGAGACTGCATGTGTAGCTTACAGCTACAGGGCACGGATATTTTGTTCCATTTCTACGAATCACTCAGCGCTTTGGCTTCCATTCTTTCCAGAGTCGACCACTCTGGTCATCTTTTTACTGCTGAATTGCCAGGAAAGTGATAATAAGCCTTGATACCACCCACTTCCTACCATGTTTTAAGCAAGGGTTGATGACCCATCACTTTAAATATCGCTCAAAACCCATCGCTGTAAATAAACCACTCGGGTTTGGTCAGAACAAAAGAGAAAACAGATTGTGGTTGGAAGAACATGCTGAACAACATGACATATGAATCATTGGGGCTGTAAAGGATTATTGCAATTAGTTAATTAAAAGCGGCATGAAGTGCAAACACACAAACAACCAACAAACATCTTGGATATTAGCACCTAAGTGGATTAGAACCCCCTCTGGGCAGGGCGTAGGACTTTGGTGGGATGGGGCGAACCTGAGGTAAACCTTGACTCAAACACAACAGCTGGTGGCTTTCTGAATCATGTCTTGTGTGCGATGTCATCATTATTTGCTCTGTGGCCAGATCTTGAGTCGGTCGCGATCAGACTTACATGTCATAAAGATGTCGGGGGCTAAACGCACGGCCTTACATGCCGTCTAATGAAACACAAGGTGTAGCACAGTCATTCCTATTGAGACACAAATTGGTTTGTTGTATTTAATGAAAGGGTGATGAGAACAGGACCGGCTGCCAAGAAGATTAATCGAGAGATAAGGCACGCACACGCACACACACACACACACACACACACACACACACACACACACACACACACACACACACACACACACACACACACATATTCAGGCACGATGAAGCCGACTGTGATGCTCTGCTGGAGAAACAGTACAGTTTAAAAACAATTCAGGATTGAATCTTGCAGTTTTTACCTTACTCATGATGATTCATTCATTTACAGTCTGTACAGTAACACTCATAAATGGAGCCCTCATTTGAATAAGGTCTTTATTTTTTGTGTTTCACCGTGTGCTTGCTGAGTATGATGACTTTATTAAGCCACTTCCAGCCACAGCTTCAGCTAAGGCCTTGCTTAATTGGTTTCAGCTGGGCTTAAGGAACCGAGGCCTCGGCGTCAGGGAGCAGCCCTTCTTCAACACATGTTCTTAGGTAAGCTCGTGGTTTTGTGTCTTTCCACTAAAAACTGATCTCCCAACTTGATGCAGAGTGGAGCCTGAAACATGGTGCTTTCACATTGCGAGTTTCACTCCGGTTTGCAAACAAAGGGCCAGTAAATGGTGACACACAACTACACACAAAAAACGTAAAGATAACTTAATACCTAATCTATTTTAAGTAAAAACACACCACGTGAAGACCAGGGATGGTCAAACATTTGCATCGGACTGTACAGACAGTGCAGTATTAGATACCCAAGTGCAATATAATCTTTCTTAAGACCTCGTCACCTTGTTTTCTTATCTGCCTTTTCTGTTCTTGACACTTTTGATGCTAAATATTTCAATGACACTGGACAGAACTTGAAATAATTTCAAATACATGAATTCTGTTTTTCTTTTTTTTCTACCTCTTGTAAGGTGTATTTAAGTCCTCTTCAATACACCATGCCAAATATAAATATACAAATTGCAAATACAAAATGGTAACCTGTAATCTAATTGACCAAAATATATTTAGAGTATTTTCTAAAAGCAGAATTTCTCAGTTAGCCAGATAACATAAGCCCAAAGAAGAGGACTGGCCGATAGGAATGTCCCTCAGCTCTTTTCCAGTTGGACAGGCTTCACTTTGGGTTTAAGTTATCTGGTTAAATGAGAAATCCTGCTTCGTGAAATACCCCACTGGTGCTTTGGTGACCCAGGTTTGATTCCCAGCAATGCCTTCCAGGTCAGAACATGCAGACACGATTGACTGTATCTGAGGAAGGGGAGGCCAGTCAGGGGATCATTACTGTAGCAGTAACTCCTGTCCTAACCTTAGTATGGGCTAGTGTACTGTCCAGGGCACAGTACAACCCCAAATTAGAAAAAGTTGGGACAGTATGGAAAATGAAAAATCATTTTTTTACATTTACATAAAAGCACTACAATACATAGTTACATTCACAAATGCCACATAAAATATTTATTGTGCAAAAAGAAGTCTTACGTTAACCATGGTCGCTGGGATGGACCATCACACAGTGGAAATGTGGATTGTGCTCAGACCAATCAGTATTCCAGATTGTCGATGCCAAAGATGAAAAGGACCATCCAAACTGTTATCAGAAACAAGTCCAAAAGCCAGGCTCTGTCATGCTATGGGGTCGGGTCAGGGCCCTTGGTAAAGGTCATTTCCACTTCTGTGATGCAGCATTAATGCAGGAAAGTGCACTGATTTTAGAGCAACATAAGCAGCTTTTAAGATGACTTCTTTTCCAGGGACGTCCATGCATTCCTGATGCTGCACGTATTACAAAGGCATGGCTGTGGAAGAAGAGGGTACGGGTACTGGACTGGCCCGTCTGCAGTCCTGACCGGTCCCCAATATGGAATGTGGAGAGAAGTTTGAAACGAAAAATGAGACGATGACCCTATACTGTTACACACCTTAAGACGTGTTTGCAGGAAGAATGGAAAAGACATCACCTGAAACATTAAATCACTTGGTATCCTCTGTGTCAAAACATCTTTTAAGTGCTGTGCGAAGGAATGGCGACATTACAAATTACTATCCCAACTTTTTTGGAATGTGTTGCAGGCCTGAAATGCAGGACTGGATGTTTATTAGCAAATGAAATAAAACTGCCCAGAAAAAAACATGAAATATCTTGGGTTCATACTGTCTGCAATTGAATAAAAGACAAAGGAAATTGCACTGCATTTTTTTATTTGCACTTTCCATAATGTCCCTACTTTTTCTGATTTGGGGGGCTCGATCATGAACTCTGACCATAACTTTGCATTACGATTGGGGGTGGATTTCCCCAAGCATAGCAGCACAAAGATGTTAAGATGGTCATAAAGATGCCTATAGGGAACGGGGCTCTGACTTTTCTACTAAAATACTGTATAATGTAAATTTTGCCGTCTCGAAGCTCTCCCGGTGCCGTTTATGGCCACTAGAGGCACTGTAAAGCACCACAGGAATAAGTTGTAAATGTAAGCCGTTGTGTGCTTCGGGATGAACTGTACATAAACACTTAAAACGTGCAGGAATGCTTCTCAGTGACTGTGTAAATTTAATAAGAGCTCAGAGTAAGCTGAAAGCCAGGCAAGAAATGCAGCAAAGACATTACAAAAAGACATTTTTATTTAATACATTTGTACCTTCAAACCTGACATTACCAAATCTGATCAAACGTTTGTTGACTGTTTTGACCTTGATTTCAGGTACTTATGTTTGATAATAAGCCCTGGCTGACTGTTGGGATTCCAATTCACCCCAAAGGTGTCTGATGGACTCGAGCTAGGAGGACTTTGCAAGTCTGCCAACTTTGAGTTTGCCTGCCTCAAACCATTTCTTTATACTTTTTGTTTTGGTAATGGGAATGACCTTTATTTAACGAGGGGGCTCTTTGGTTTTGGAGAGCAGGGCAGAAAGATGATGACTTACTGTGTTGGAGTGACTGACGTGTCCTGCCACTGTTTACCTCTGGAGATTCCAGGCCTGTGTGCTTCATAAACCTGTTAACGTTGAGTGTGTGAAATAAAAAAATCACATTAGATGACGTGTCTACATACTCTAGCCATATTGTGTGTCTTGAACTGTTATATGCCTTAGACTACATGTGAATTTTTGAGCCTAACTGTAATTCAGGACAAGGATTAATATAATTACGACTGCATAATGAATTGCATCTCTTCACACCTTTAACTAGAAGTGTGAGTAAGTCACACGTACAAGTCACAAGCAAGTCTTACTGTGGGTACTATTCCAGTAACTCAAGTCAAGTTCCTGGTTTAACCTCCTGAGAACTCACGTCCCCACATGAGGACATGACGTTTTGGGTTTGCTGCTCCTCATTCTTCATTCTGCTTAACTCAGTCCTCAATTGTAGACATTCTTGAGCAATTCACAAAAACTAAAAATACCTCCTGTTCAAAGACAGTGCTCAGTTTTTATACATAAAAAAATCAGAGCTCAGAAGAGGGTAATGAGGTCTCAAGAGGATAAGTCAAGCAAGTCTCAATTCAAGTCATACTTGATGATGCTCCATTTCCAGTTTCCACATTTAAATCAGCCAAAAGACAGTGGTTATAAAGAAATGAATTTAATTTTCAACATTAATAAATACTGTAGCATTTCTTCTTGGACTTTTAACCCATCTGTTGAACTTATCACGCCAAATCCAGGGCATGTCACCAAATCATGTTTCAACAAAAATAAATCTCTAAAATGCTCAGTATCTAAAAACTTCTCAGTATCTAAAAATGCAAATATTTGATAATAAACAAGGCATTTAGAGTCAGCTGTCTCAATTTTAAGTCAAGTCTCGAGTCAAAGTCGAGTCAGTCTTAGTGTTAGTCAAGCAAATCTCAAGTCCTTAAATTTACGACTGGCCACCCAACTCTACCTTTAACTGTCACCAAATGGTTAATGAGTTTGTGACTATGTCTAAGTACAGTATAATCACCACAGTTCCTCAGTAGAAAGAGCACCGTAACGTAAACACAAATCCACAGATCAACAAAAGGACCATGAATAAAGACAAAACCAACTCTTAAAACCAAATTGTATACCTAATCATAAAAAAAGAGATCACTTCCCAGGAAAAACTGGCTTTCTTGATAACCTTTTTACTGAATCCCAGCGTGCAGCTTTTCTCTGAGCTAATAGAAGCCCTGAACTCGCGGCTGTATAAACAGACCTTTATTAACAACCTCAAATTAATGCAAACAGTGCTGCATGAATAAGCTGTGTTTATAATTCAGCCAACTTTGCTTTTCCGGTAAGCTGAATCTCAGCAGAGGCGGCACGGTGGCGCAGTGGTTGGCTCATTGGTTAACGCCATTGCCTCACAGCTCCGGATGTCCCTGGACTGAATCCAGTCTTGGATTCATTTGCATGTTCTCCTTGTGTCTGAGTGGGTTTCTTTCCCACATTACAAAGCCATGGGTTAGGTCAATTGGTGCTTATAAAGTGTCCCAGAGTGAGTGATTGAGTGTGTGTTGGTTAATGCTTCGCAGACTGTCCTGGATTAAGTGTAGGCCCCTGCTCACAGGGACACTTAACTGGATTAAGCAGATATGAAAATTAATGAATGAATGGAAGACACTGTTTAACCTCTCTGCACTCAATTGTTTTTAATGCTTGTTAGTATTTGGAGAACTTTAGGCAAAGTGTTGGCATAGTGGTTAAGGTCGTAAACTACTGACCAGAAGGTTGAAGGTTCTAATCCCAGCACTTCAGCCAAAAACTGTTTAGTAGGCTATCTAGATGTGTACACAGATGTGTGTGTGTGTGTGTGTGTGTGTGTGTGTGTCCGCGCGCCTATGCTCCTCCCGCGGAATGTGGAGCGCAAATAAAAGCGCACAGCAGCGCAGATTCTCTGCAGAGGTGCGCAGGAGGAGAAGAAGGGAACGGGGACGGTTTTTTTGGATTCAGCTGCAGATTTCCACCTCTCTCGGGTCTCCTCCGTTATAACGGAGAGGGAGTTTTGCTGGTTTGGTTCTCGAAAGTTTCCATCTAACTCGTGAACATGGCCGGCCGTCGCGTGGGCACCGTGCTGGCGGTGGCGGTGCTGATCTCTGGCGCTGTGCACGCCATGCCCAACGGGGCGCGCAAGAACCGCAGGCAGGCGCTGGAGCGCGCCGGGTCATCCGCGTCTCAAGGTGGGTCTGCCTGCTGACAAACTGTTTGCATTTTGCTTTTTTGTTACCTAGACCTTTTCATCTATAACTTTTTGTGCACTTTATTAGAAACGAACAACTTATTGATTATAATTCCATTCCATTAAGTGCAGTTTAGCCTGTTCTAACAGCTTTGTGGTATTTTAAGTGACATTATGTGAGCAATATATGTGGAAGGTACGATATGACCAGAAACATTTACTTCAGTCATGCACCTGAGAAAAGTGTGTGTACTTTGTTACGCATTGAAATAAAAAATGTTATATAATTATAATCCAGCTGCACCTACGACGCGTTACAAACGTGATCAAGTCTGCTGCTGATGTTTGAATAAGCTGGCACTGCCACACCCATATCACGCTCAGAGTTTTCGTGCATTGCATGCAGCTTGTGCCACAGAACTTCCGAAGGATTCAAATGCATGCAGTCATATAGGAAGAACACAAATGGGGATTGAATAGGTTTATCTCGTCAACCTCTCCATGTTCAGGCTCAAAAGCATTCGACACAGTTATTCCTCGTGCTTGTTGAACTTTATTTGCGCTATCCTCCAGACAGCAGATCAAACCGCAACCTTTTCTGCTCCTCCATCCATCTTAATATTTCATCTTACACTCCATATACTCCTGATGCTTTTAGCTTGTGAAGCGGTGCCAGGAGATAATTAAGACATGTTGTGAAACTCGTAACACGCTCCATCATAAAATTAAAGGAGCTCTTTTATAACCTTTTTTGATGTCCCAGCTTCCTGGGTTGCCTTCAAACGCAGTCCAGGTGAACAGTCCAGGCAGTTCAGCATTGCCTGCTATGGAGTGAGAGAGAGCCATTAAATGCATAGTTTACTTTTTTTTTTTTTGGAAAAAATTGGCTCTTACTTTCAGGACCAGACCATGGCACATAATTAAGAGGCAGCAAACCTTACAATTACAACAATGCTGCCAAAACCACATCATATTTCATTGATTAAGGAGGACAAGCGTAAGTTCTTGCAGAGAAATGCCAGATCTTTGGGTTTTGTCTAAGTCTCTGGAGGACGATATAGACTGTGCATCTCATACTGTGTGTCCAAGCTAGGATTGGGAGTATGACAATATGATCTCACTAATGCATTATGCACTCATGTATACCATCTAACCCTTCAAACAATGGATTGTGGACCAAGTATGGTACAAACTTCATTTTGCGTGGTATTCTGCAGATGGCTGTGTGGAGAATGGACAGTTTTATGGAGTTGGCGAGCAGTGGGAACGTACCTATCGGGGCACAATGCTTCTCTGCACTTGCCATGGAGTCGGTGGCGTCAAGTGCAAAACGAAACCTGAAGGTGAGTTTGTTTGCGGCAACATCTGAATAATGGCACTGTTTGTTCCCATCAAAGTGTTGGCTTTATGCATGTTGTGGTGTTTGAAACTCAGCTGAGGAGACCTGCTACGATAAAGTGAACGCTCGCTCGTACCGGGTGGGAGAGACCTACGAGAGGCCGAAGGATGGCATGATCTGGGACTGCACGTGCATCGGCTCCGGCAGAGGGAAAATCAGCTGCACCATTGCAAGTGGGTACTTTGAGCACAGAGTGGTTTGAACTTTCAGCGTGCAGCCTGCTTATCTGCTTTTTTTCCCTCTGTAGACCGGTGTCATGAAGGAGGACATTCTTATAAGATTGGAGACACTTGGAGGAGGCCCCATGACACCGGAGACTACATGCTGGAGTGTGTCTGTCTGGGTAACGGGAAAGGAGAATGGACCTGCAAACCTGTTGGTAAGACACATCGCTCTTCATCGAGGAAGATCACGCGGACTTCCCTGATACAGTGCAGTTCTTACCATCTCATGTCTGTCACCCATTAGCGGAACGCTGCTATGACAACTCGGCTGGCACCTCATACGTGGTGGGTGAGACCTGGGAGAAACCCTACCAGGGCTGGATGATCGTGGACTGCACCTGTTTGGGCGAGGGAAGTGGGCGCATTACTTGCACGTCTAGAAGTAAGAAAAACACTATGGTTAATTGCTTTAACAATCCAAACCGCACAATTCTGCTTTCATTCTATCCAGCTGGATCTCGGTTTAATTATCGAATAAAAGCCATTAGAGCTAAACCCACTGGCATTAAGAGAGTCTTGGGTGAGCTATTAAGACGTGCTTATGGTGTGAAGGAAAAACCTTCAGCGTATCATTTGCTGTGCATGCTGGGAAAGTGCTGCTCTTTAACAGTAACACACTTTGTCAGGTTGGGTTGATTGGTGTGAATTGTGCGTCTGGCATTCGCAGATCGCTGTAACGACCAGGACACACGCATGTCTTACCGCATCGGGGATACTTGGACTAAGACGGACGCCCACGGGCACGTCCTGCAGTGTTTGTGCACTGGTAATGGCAGAGGAGAATGGAAATGTGAGAGGCATGCTTCTCTGCACACGACCGGCTTGGGTAAGACTTTGGATTTGCTACCACTTTTCATTCCTGATCTACAGCAGGTCCTAACTTTTTTGTGGAATGATAAATTGCTTTGGGAGTCTAAAAAAAGCCATCACAGACGCACAGACAGTCGATACGTCTTTGGGAAATTCAGATTCTGTGAATGTGCAAGGGTTTTATGTGTTCAACTATAATTTGCATGACTTGAATTTGCAAACTGGAACATAATAGGCTTTTATACTTTATGATGCAATAACATTTGCCTGTCATTTCATACCAAGTCATATTTTCCATTAAGGTTTCAGCTCCTGAATTATTAAACAACTGGGTTCTTATGCAAAGTGGTGGAATAGCAGTTAAGTTCCTGGACTGTTGGTCAGAAAGTTAAGGGTTCAAGTTTGCCAAAATAGTTTGAGAGGTCCCTGGTTTGATCCTGGGTTTCAGCAACTTTAAATCTCATGGATTCCTAGGCAATCTTTGGGAACCATCATATGGGTCCAGTGGTTATACTGGACTGTTGATCAGATGGTCCGGGGTTCAAATCCGACCTCTAATAATCCCCCACTGTTGGGTCCTTGAGCACAGCAACCCACAATTGCTTGGACTGTAGTATTGGATCAGTTGTAAGTTCGAATACTTCTGCTACACTTGTGTCCCTGATCAAGTCCCTTAAACCACAGTTGCTTTTATCGTACTTTGTACCTTGTATGTCCTCATTTGTCCTTGCATTCTGTCTTCTCTTACAGGCACTGGTTCTCGTGTGGTCACCAATGTACAGCCGGCTATGTTCCAACCCTTGCCCATTCCCTTGACCCCTGTTGAGGGCACCTGTGTAACCGAGTCTGGAGTGGCGTACACCCTGGGAATGCGTTGGATCAAGATGCAGGGCAGCCGGCAGATGATGTGTACCTGCCTGGGAAATGGTGTCAGCTGTAAAGAGTGGGGTCAGTTTCGTTATCCATGTTAAGCTTGGGCACAAGGAGAGGCTGGTTGTCTCCAGATGTTGTGTTACATGCTGTGGTTTCTCAGTGTGGTTTTAAGTCTTAAATTTTGCCATTTGTCTACACAGAGGGCCATTCTCAGGTCTACGGGGGTAACTCAAACGGTCAGCCATGTGTCATTCCGTTTGTGTCAATGGGCAAGACCTATTACTCCTGTACCTCAGACGGTCGTAGCGATGGCCAGCTCTGGTGCAGCACCACGTCTGACTTCGAAAAGGACCACAAGTACTCCTTCTGCACTGAGAAAAATGGTGAGCTCATAGCAGTCTGAGATTTTAATTAAAACAAAGTGTCTCCATGATTTAAAACAAAGTCTCTCTATGTGTCAAGTTAGATTTATTTATATAGCGCTTTCTACAATGGAGCATTGTCTCAAAGCAACTTTACAATTTTAGATTATCTCCTAATATCTACGTCCAATTCCATATTGAGCAAGCCTAGGGCGACAAGGAAAAACTCCCTAAACGTTATGAGGAAGAAAACTTGGGAGGACCAAGCGTCCTTGGTTTTTACATGTGCACCTTTTGCTGTCTGTTTTGTTTTACCACACTATAGGACTAAAGCTGGGATCAGAGCTGGATTTTATTCCAATAATGAATTATTTAGCGCTCTGGTGCTTTGCATAATTGAGCATGGTCTCAAAGGAGCTTTACAATCATCTACACTCGAAGCCCTAATTGAGCAAGCCTAGGGCAGCAGTGGCCAGGAAAAACTTCCTGAGCATTATAAGGAATAAATCTTGGGAGGAGCATGACCCCTTGGATGGCCTAGATGATGATATAAAATATTGAGTAAAATAGCGTAGAGAATATGCGTATTTAAACAGAGTTACTGCAGGATCTCGTGTGCTCAGCAGAAAGTTTTGTTGTTTGGACCCCAATAAGTCTTTGCATCCCGTCTCGGTTCTTATGCTGCTACATTTTGTCTTGCAGTCCTGATCACAACCCGAGGGGGAAACTCTAATGGCGCGCTGTGCCACTTTCCTTACCTCTACAATGGCCGGAACTACACGGATTGTACCGCCGACGGACGCAGGGATGGCATGAAGTGGTGCGGAACCACGTATAATTTCGATGGCGAGCACCAGTTCGGCTTCTGCCCCATGGCTGGTGAGTGCTAATAAAACATTTCATTTCGAGTGCCCCAGTGGAGGTTAAGAGGTTAATGGCTGACCTCTAAACCCAACGGCAGTATATTTAGAATCTGGTTACTGTCACGAGTCCCATATGCCTCCTCAGTCTGTTTTATCCTGTAGCTGATCCTAAAAGTGCGTGATTGCGTGTTTCAGTCTAGACTAATCCCTGTGTGTAGAGGGTTATTTGGTGGATATGTAGAAAATATCAGGAGTTTGCTGAGAAGCTGCTGTCGAGCGAAAGGTGAGCCCAGTTAGCCCAGTGCCTGCAAAGATCTTACGGTTTATGAGATGTGAAATATTCGCTTAAAAAAACTCTCCATATTTCTCTTCTTAATTTGTATCTGAGGTCAGAATGTGCTTAAGTTCAGTACTCGTTTCTCTGTGCTCTCTTTCTCTCTCTCGCTTTTTCTTGGTCTCTCATTGGCCTTATGTGTTCCCACGACCCTTCTTGATTAGCCTTATTAGTTAGAGATTGCAGAGATATGCTAAATTTGTTAATGTGTGTTATCTCACCGCCAAATCCTTTGCTGGAAAAGCTGGGAGGAGGCCAAATGAGATAAGAAGGTGCCAACTGGTGAACAAAGGATCTCTCGGCACCTATAGGGCCACATTTGCATACACACTCTGGGCCGAGGGGTGCCTTTGATGGGTGTCTACGACTTTTAAAGTCTAATTACTTAGGACTAATTAAGAGGGGCCAGACAGGATCTCGCAGACTTTTGCAACCAGTAAGATTTATTGATGGGATATTTGTGACAAGGTTTGTTGTTTGGGTTCATTATGCATCAGGCTCAGGAATGCACCGTCACACCCTGGCTGTTCTTTATGCTCGAGGGATCAGCGCTAAATTACCAGCAAGCCATGAAGTTTCCTATTAGTGAAAGGAATATTTGGAAGCGATTTATTATGTTCGCCATTGTGCAACCTTTTCTTTGTTTGCTGTGTTTCTGTTGATGAGCGATGTTAGGCTGTTGAGCTGAAGAAACGTTTGAAGCCCACTATGTTGGCACACAGTGTACAGATCTAGAGTGTGTGCAGGGTCTGTTTTATTTATTCGTCTGGCAGATGATTTAATCTGGAGCAGCTTAACATGAAAGTAGCACTACTGCAGAGTTCTGTTTCATCACAGCGTCAGGGCTAGATTGCAATAAAAGAAACACTCAAACATTAAGCCTGTAGCAAAGTTTGGTTTTTTGGCTGGCTCCTGACTTGTAAATTACATCTCTGCATGAATCCTAGATAATTACAAGGTTAATATTGTAAAGTGTGAAGATTTGTGATGAACACAGGATGTATATATTCAGGAGATAAGAGAAACAGCTGGTCGGGATCAGTGTCTGAATCTGTAGGGCTTCAACCCAGTAATAATAACTCTCTGTTTTCTAATAGCTTTCTTCTGTAGCCTCTGCTGCTCGTCATGGTATGTTGCTCATGGCATTTGAGTCGAAAACCACTCGACACTATAAACCTCAACTCCCTGTGCCAGCTCACTCAACGTGAAGTCTGATGTAAACAAAACCATTCGTGCTGGCACAAAATGCGTCGTGCAAATCCAGTTTCCTAAGTCCTAGTATGATCTTTTACAGATTTGTGTCATTTGAAAAATGACATGAACTTTATTTTAATTTGACATTCAAGATGGTGTTTCCCATATAATTTGTTTCTGTTTTTTTCCATTAATCTGACACAGTGGAGGGTCGGGGTGATGGTGCAAGTAAAACCATATATAATGTGCGCCACTGCAGATATTTGAATCGTCTTTTATGCAAAACAACATTAAACTGAACAAAACAAACCCGACGACCATGCAAAGTCAAGACAACTATACATATAGACATACATATACAGTGGTACCTCAACCTTAATGGTTTTGTTTCTGTGTTGATTTACTATTATGTAGTATTTGATTTGGAACACAGCCTCAGAATTAAGATCAAACAATTATTGGCTAGATTCCATCATAATAATGCATTCCTGTGTCATTATTATAACAACCAATTGGATTTTGCAAGAAGATGTATCTACAAAGAAACAAATAAGATTTGGCTCTCATATGGTGGAGGCCAAAAGTCTGAAACCATTACTCTACTACTATTTTTCGCAAATGTAATACAATGGTGTTCATTATAAATCATATACGGGTAGTATTTTGAGTTGAATCTTTGAAAAACTTAATGACAAAAATGTCAGAAATGATTAGTATATGCTACGTGAGCCATGTTCTCCAAGCATGATTTGACCACATTACAAAGAGTGTCTTTAAAAAGTGACACTGAATGCTTGGCTTTCTCTGTCTTCATGCTCCTGCACGAATGCTTTATAGAGTTAGGTCAGGTGACTGGGGAGGAAAGTTCTTGATCTTCTTTGGTCTTCAAGTAGAGTAGTTTTTGCAAAGTTCTGAGGTTATCCTGCTGCAGTACGAGTCCTTCTCTACAAAGATCTGAACAAGAATTGCAGAAATACATCTGCAGAAATGAGTTTGACTGTTATGGTGAGAAAACACTAGAAAAATGACAGGGCGGGATCTGTTTAAGTCACCTGAACAGTTTTTGGAAGTTCAAAGCCCATCTCCAAGTTCTGTGCATAAGAAAGGCCCTCATTTCTCAACTGCTCAGCAAAATTGGAAGCCCCTCAGGATTAAGGGCTTTTGCCAAACTCTGCAAATGTGATACCTATTAAATAGTTATGCAAGAGAAATAATGCTGATTGGTGGCCTACGGTTATGACTCAGGACTAATCAGAAGAATCCTGGCTCTGCCAAGCTGCCCTTTAACTTTCAAACGCTTGGTTCAATGGCGAGTGGCTCTTTGTAGGGACGCCTGTACAATGCTGTGAATATACCAAACTACAAAAACACCAAACTACATCTGTCAAACCTTGCGATTTCGTACATTCTGTAGCTTCTGGGCCCAGCTTGGTTGCTAAGCAAGCATGTTAAGAGGAATGATGAACGGCTGTCTGTGACTGTAGTGTCTCTGAGAGGTGGCCCCACAGCTGCTCTGGTGTACAGATGCAGGGAGTCTGGCTGTCAGTGAAGCATTACAGAGCTGGCTGGAGGCCAGGGCAGCTGCTCTCAGATCTGTGGGCTCCTCCCTCAACTCCTTCTCCCTCTCAACCTTGGTGTTCTTATCCGAATCTCATCCCCTTTCATTACCGCAACATGTCAATCAGTTCTGTTTTAACTCGCAACAATGAGACCATTCTGCAGTGTCGTCCCAAGCCCCGTGCATTTTTTACCCTGGTAATTAGAAATATTGTTGTGGTTTTAGGCTTTTTCTCAAAGATTAGATTAGTTGATCAGTCGCGTGATCTATGATAGGGGATATTTGCTGTGAGGCACGATAGTAATGCGATGTAATATTAATACAGCACGATGTTATCTACAGTATTGATAAATGACCAGGATTATTCATTGCATATTCTATATATTAAGACCACAGAGAGAGAGAATGGAACTTGTCCAAGGCTTCGTCCCAAATCACATACGACTGTCCTAAATGTAGTTTGTATACAAGCTGTTTAGTGTTATTGATTTTGTCACTGTGTTAAATTACATAGTATGTGGTTTGGAACACAGCCTCAGAATTAAGATTAAAAGTTTATTGGCTAGTTTTGATCATAATAGTGCAAAAATAAAGCCTTACCCATAAAGCAGTCTCTTTGTCAGTGTATGTCAGGTCCGCACAATAAGTAACGTGAAAGTGAACCAAAGCTGTGTTTATCAGAAGATCCTATTGAAGATGAAAGGTGTCCATAGAGCATCTTAACCCCTAAAAGAGCTCCTGGGGTGAAAACTGTTAGGAGAAGAGAGTAGGACTTTTAGGAGGCTTAGGAGAAGAACGTCGCCAAAGAAATGTTCTCCAAAATCTTAATAACTGTGAGTTAAACAACCCCTACCAATTAGATCGTACAGGAATAATGTTAAACCTTATTAGAAATGCGCTCACATCTCCTATCCAGCACAAAAATGCCATAACGCTGCATAAGAACCATCCCCACCAGTTAAGCAGATAGCTTATGCCTGTTATTTCAAAGTATAGGGTTATAATAGGCTATATTTGCTTCTCCTTGCTCAGAGTTGCTCTGAGATCGCTTCTGAATCTGAAGCAAAAGCCCCTAACTAGGAGTTTTAAGCTAAGTCAGGAGCTCAATAAGAGGATTCATAAAACCTTTATGAATACGGCCCCTGAAGTTCAAGGGTTCAAACCCCAGTGCTGCCACTGTTGGAGCTTTGAGGTCCTTATCCCACAATTGCTTGGCAGTGCTGGGGGCTTGAAGATCGTATCAGTTGTAAGGAGCTCTAGATGAAAGCGTCTGCTAAGTGACTAAATGAAAATGTAATTGTAGCAAAACAAACTCCAGTTGCTTGACCGATTCATGTGGTGTTTTGTTGTCATAAGGCTGTGCTTGACCAAAGAAATCTGTCTATGAGCAATGAATGACACTGTCAGCTGCATCACAGAAACAGTACAGACACAGGGAGATTAAAGGGTTAGCTGAGTAAATCTTGGTTAACGTTTAACATTCTGAATGTGTTCCTAGTTTTAGTTCCAGTGGCTACATCAAATAACCTTGGAGCTCTGTGATTTTGATTGGTTGAGAGGCAGTTTTGAGGTCTGAAAACATTAAATGCTGATAAATTGAAGGATACACGGAGAATGTACGTAGCGGATCAGTGATTAAGTTGGTCACTGACCAGAAGTCTGAGGGTTCAAGTCCTAGCACTGCCAAACTGTTGGGATTTTTCTTATCCCTCCGTTGCTTGGTTTGGATTAAGGAGAGTACAAAGCCCTTCTGTGAGTCACAATAAGCACGGCAGCCAGATGCTCTGAATGTAAACTCATAAATAATTTTCAGAAAGCTCGTATAAACAGTTCTGCACATTGTCCATACAGACGATCATTTCTTTGCGAGTCAATTGGAGTTGAAATGTCACATCCATAACGCAGGAATTTCCTCATTGTAGACGATCCTTCATTTACATCATAGCAAAATTCTAACAAATGCCTGCTGCGCCGTGAAAGAGTTGACCCCAAAGACTCGTTCCCTTTCAGCCCACGAGGAGGTGTGCACCACCAGCGAGGGAGTGATGTACCGTGTGGGAAATCAGTGGGACAAACGCCATGATGTTCTGGGTCACATGATGCGCTGCACTTGCGTAGGAAACGGACGTGGAGAGTGGAGTTGCATCGCCTACTCGCAGCTCAAAGGTAAGCTTATAAAGGCTTAAGTACGAATCAACGCTTGAATAGTTTTGTATGTTAGAGCCGGTCTTTGGTCATTTGATTTGGATGCATTGGAGCAACGTAGGTGCAGCAGTGTTTAACCCTTTTAACCACAGCCAATTTTAAGCCTCTCTGGATGAGATCATCTACTAAAGGCCATAAATGTTTATATATACAGTACTGTACAAAAGTCTTATGCCACCATTATATTAGATGACTATATATAATTATTTTCATCTCCCTATTGGCATACAACCAGAAAATAAAACAAAATATCAGAAAAAAGAGCTCCTCTTACACTTGAGAAGTAGCAGCATCTGGCAGCTTCGTGGGGATGCCATGTTGACCCTTACAGTCTGAAAAAGCTTGATCTGGAATGCACTTTTTGGAAGGGTAACGGCCAAGAAACCACTTTTTGGGAAGGGGAAC
This sequence comes from Ancistrus triradiatus, assembly GCA_025084515.1. Taxonomy (NCBI): domain Eukaryota; kingdom Metazoa; phylum Chordata; class Actinopteri; order Siluriformes; family Loricariidae; genus Ancistrus; species Ancistrus triradiatus. The sequence continues at coordinate 21,599 of JAJAGP010001198.1, read as the reverse complement.
AGGGTGAAAAGGCTGATAAGACGGTCCTAAGATTTGCAACCACCATGGCATCGCCAGCTTGTCGCTTGCTAGTGTGTGTATTAATGCTGCCTCCTCTCTCAGACCAGTGCATAGTGGACGGCTTAACGTACGAGGTGAACCAGACCTTCACTAAACGCCATGACGAGGGCTACATGATGAACTGCACCTGCTTCGGCCAGGGTCGTGGACGTTGGAAGTGTGATGCCATCGGTGAGTTCACATCGATTGAACGAAATAGGGAGACACAATGTGCCATATTGTTCTGCTTCGAACGCCACTGCGTTTCGCTTCTAGGTTTAAGCAACTTTAGCCAATTGGCTAATTTAATAAGGGAATCATTTCCTCTTCCAGATCAGTGCCAGGAACCAGAGACCAGAGTGTTTTATCAGATCGGAGAGTTCTGGGATAAGGTCATTCACGGAATCCGCTACAAGTGTTACTGCCACGGGAATGGAATTGGAGAGATGAGCTGCGAACCCCAACACTCTTTCCATGGTGAGTTTTACACACACGTTTTTAAGATTACCCAGCACTAAAATGAAGGAATAAAGTGGAAAATTGTCACTGCAGTGATTTTGGTACCTTTTAGAAGCGAAAGATCTTAGTGGGAAAAAAATAAATGGCACTAAAGTGTTTTTGCAGTACCGAATAGGAGATCCAATAACGTGGGCGGCTGTTCAGAGGTTCAGGTAGTGATCTATCGAGCAGTATGTTGATTGTTTAGAAGCCAGCACCAGCAAGCCGTGAATTACAGCCGGATGTGTGGTGGCTCAGTAGTTAAGGCTCTGGATTAATCAAAAGGTTGTCCGTTCAAATCCAGGCTCCACCAAGCTGCCAATGTTTGGTTCTTGAGCAAATGCTTCAACTTACAGGTGCTCAGCAAATGATTCAACTTACAAGTCCTGGAATAGTTTCCAATTTGCATCTTTGAATTTCTAAATAAAACCTCATCAGGTGCTCCTGTGCATTTAGTGAAAGCGCCACATCCAAACAAGTGACTTAAAAAACAGATTTAGTGTAGACATGCAGACATCATATTGACACCTTTTATAGGTGCTTGTTTGAGCTGAGGTTGGAAGTGTAAGTGAAATTGTTCTCAGTTTTCAGAACATTGCTGATTTCCTCTCTCAGGTATTTGAGAGATCTTCCGATGAGCTGTTGCTCTGCCTTTCAGAGGCGATTGCTCGTCCTTAGCTTGTCCATGCGTCCATTTGGGTGCTTGCTTCTTGGGCTTTGAAGTCTTCGCTGCTGGAGAAAGACACCCATCCAGTCACTTTCTACCGGTTTAACCTCTTTTATGCTTTGTTTGCCAGGCTCTGCTGTGGCTCTTAGAAACTTACCATCAGCTTTTGTTGGGAGTTGAGTGTTGTAAACATCTTGCTTCTATTTCCGAAGGTTTATAGGAAGCAGGGTTCACTTTTAAAGCACATTACGGACAAGGTGGAATGTGGAAGGCTGGAAACTGGGCAGCAGAATAGAACAGGGCAGGATAGAAAAAGGATAACGCACTTACAGCTGAAATGCAAACGCAACCATAAAACAGGAGCACTTGGTGTCAATTATCAACTGTTGAAATGCATGTGTGTAAAGTTCCAGACATAAAAGATTGAAATGCAGAGGGTTCCACAGTCTCGGAGTGTGAAATTGTCTATAGGCAAACTATTGTGCTTGTACTCTCTATTAAAAGCTTACAAAACGTACTTAATAGGTTAAAGCAAAGCTAAGCATGTAAGTTAAACCAAGAATTGTGAGACTTGGGGGTCAGGAGCGAGAGCAGCGTTTAAGTGCTACGGAACCCAGAACAATAACCATGCATAATGACATACAGCTGTGTGAGGGCTGGGGGCAGAGCATATTCGGGTCTGGTAGACAGCATCAGAACAGGGTGCAGAGTAAGTAGGATTTAAATGCTGCTGTATACACGCCGGTCTGCCATTTCTCTTTCATGGCAGTAATTATGAGAAATCAAGACCAGATTCCCGTGTGAACGTGTTTTATGCTTCATGGGAAGTTGAGGTTGTGAAATTGTGCACGTCGACCAAACAGCTTCGCAAACTTGCTGCACCAAAAGGTGTACGGGATGGGAAACTGGATTCATAATAAGTAAATAAATATGTTTTTGAACAAAGTGGGATGTGTGGTTATGTTTGAGCAAGTGTGAGAGGTCACTTGTATGGTGGGTTTGCAAAACCTGAAAACAGATGGTAGTAAGGCACCGAAATCATCCACGTGCATGTGCTAAAAACCTCAGCAAGAATCTCGCCGAGGTGTGTTAGGTTTCCCATATCAGCTTGTCCCTGAAGTCGGGCTGCAGAAGCACTCTGACCCGTTTTGAACCTCGATGTGCTACTGTGACTTTTAAACCGGGGTTTTTGCTGAAAGACTATCAGAATTATACAGGGATTTTGCACCCAAGATGCAGATAAATAGATACAAATCTGATTGCTGAGGGAGTCATATTTAGGACTGAGGTATCACAGTAGTTAAGGTGCTGGACTACAGACCAGAAGGCGGCACAGCAATGTCCCTGATTTGATCACGACCTTGGACTCCATGTGGGTTTACTCCGGGTACTCTGCTTTCCTCCCACATCCCAAAGACATGTTAGGTTAATCGGTGTTTTAAAAGTGCCCTATGAGTGTGACGATGGATGGGCGCCCTGTCTAGGGTTGTTCCCTCATTGTGCCCTGTGCTGCCGGCTAGGCACCGGCATTCCCATGACCCTGACTCTGATTAACCAAATAAGAAAATGAATGAATTAACCGTGGACCAGAAGATCTAGAGTTCAAGTCCAAGTACTGCCAAGGTGCCACTGTTGGCCTCTTGATCAAGGTCCTTAACCCACACCTGCTTGGACAGTGTGTTGTAAAAGTTTGGCAGCTGTAAGTTACTCTGGAACAGCATGTGGTGCAGTGGTTGGTGCTGTCGCATCGGAGCTCTAGAGACCTGGGTTCGGGCCGTCCCAGCTGCTGCCTGTCTGTGTGGGAATCCTCCAGGTAGTCCAGTTTCCTCCCACATTCCAAAGACTTTTCAGGTCAGTTTGTGTCTCTAAAGTGTCTAAATGGTCTGGCATGCTATATAGTAATGGTAGCACCAGAACCATGGACGGTATGGAAAGTGTGTGAGTGAGTCGTCCTGGTAAGGGTGCCCGCTTAATGCTGTAAATGTAGGTGTACATCTTGTGAAGTCTTGATCCGACCCGATCCAGATACAAGACGTGTTGGACAGCCAGGCGGGAAAAATTACCACTTCATATTCATGTTGTTATTATTATTATTTTCTAGGTGGTGCTCGTCCTGTCCAGGTGATTATTACAGAAGCTGGCAACCAGCCCAACTCGCACCCCATCCAGTGGAATGCTCCCTCCTCTGCTCACATCACCCAGTACATCCTCAAATGGAGAGAGGTTCGTCCTATTATGCTCTGATCACAGTTATCAAGCCAAATGTAAGCGCAGTGTGTGCTAAAAGGCTACGTTTTGTCGCGACAGAAAAACACTCGCGCTCCATGGAGGGAGGTTAATCTCCCAGGTCATCTGAACTCTTACACCATTGCTGGACTGAAGCCAGGCATCACCTATGAGGGTCAGCTCATCAGCATCCTGCGTTTTGGACGTAGAGAGGTCACTCGCTTCGACTTCACCACCAACTACGGCTCCTGTGAGTAGCATCTAAACAAGTCCATATATACGGCATGGAAACGTTTCTCCGGTGTGAAAGCACCTAATTGTGGCAAACATTGTCTCTCATTTGCTGGAGAGCTGAAAACTAAGAATATTAGTCCTTCTGAAGCATAGACCAGGTTAGGCGTCGCATTGCACATACCTCGTATCATTCTGCCCTGTCCTGTCTTTACCTGTCGCTCCTCTCTATCCAGTGGCCACATCTGAAGGAGAGACGACTCCTCCGCCCCCAGTGGTGGACATCTCCGAGTCTGTGACTGAGATCACTTCCAGCAGCTTCGTCATCTCCTGGGTCTCTGCCTCAGACACCGTGTCCGGTTTCAGAGTGGAGTATGAGCTCACCGAGGAGGGAGGACAGCCAGGAGAACCCAGGGTCCTAAGTCAGTCACACTTTCCTTGTTTTTGAAGTCTTAAAATAATAACATGTCTTAAAGGGATTATATTGTGAAATAGGAAAAAGCGGTTAACGCACCATAAGCACCAACACTGAGAATGATTAGTGGTTCGGCGTCTGCTTAGAATCACAGACCGATGGTTGGAATCGACCTGTAGTTCAAGGGAGTTTAAATCAAATGATGTTAGACGCAGCGTTGCAGTGACCTAATTCTAGCCAAAATAATAAGAGAAACAGCCTTCAGTCTGCAGTTTCCACTCGATTTTTCTTTAATATTTCTTATGTTCTGTCTTATGTTGAGGAGGCATAATAGAGGCAGCAGCGCCCTATTTCTGAGCTTACTGTGATAATGAACATAGGGTAGAATAAGATTTTAAGAATGTAATCTTTGACCCTTAAGCCATGGTCTTTTGGGTTACCATCTTTCAACAAGCCAAAATCGGACACCCCATGTCCCAAACACATAAAGTCCAATGTTTTTGACTCATCCCTAAAGTTCCCAGCTGTCTTTTGTGTGCAAAGTGCAGGGCCGGCGTCAAGATAAGAATCTGCACCTTCACTTTAAAACAAACATTTCAATGATAATAATAAAATCTATACCATAATTATAATAATATATATGAAAAATAGATTTAAGTTCATGTGGTCGGTTTTTCTCTTCAATTACCTTGTTTCTCACTACACCTCTCACTAAAATACTGACAGACGATTGGTAGTTTTGCATGTCAGTAAAACTGACTGTCACGCTGAAACCTGATTGTCCAGCTGACAATCAATGCCAAGAAATGTCAAGGTGTCTGCATAAGAACATGGAAAACTATCTGCTGAATGACAATACAGATCCTTCCAAAAAACAGACAAATGACATTCAGCGAATGCAATTCACCTGGATAGATATCCTGAAAACTGGACAAACCGGGTGAAATTCAGACAAATGGCAACCCTAGAGGCCACACTAGGCTTTAGTGAGTGAAATGTGCAGGCAAAGTCACATTCATTTCAATGGATTTTGCCACAGTGATTTCGTGGCACAGACTTTCAGGGCAAATCAGTGTTGCGAGTGATATTTTGTGCCGAGTTCAGTTTGGTCGACTCTGAAACACAAATTTGCATCCTTGACTAGTTGCGCTACGGCCTCGGCTGTGGTGACCTGGTTCAGAATGGAGGAAAAGCTAATTGCAGCCGTGTGTCTGCACATACTGATTTCTCAAGCTGAAGAAAAAAAGCTTTTCACTTTCACAGCCCTTCTTACCTCCTCTCCAAAGCTTTTTCGTTCTCACAATATGGCCCATTTGCCCCATTTATTTTGGAGAGGCATGCAAACTAGAAATGTCTAGGGTGACCATTAGCAGTGTCTGCTTTTTGATGCACATCAGGGAGTTTTTCCCTGCCACTGTTCCTATACCCGACTGCTGTAAGTCAAATGTAATTAAATTGAAGCGATGTAACAACATTTCGTGAGCTGTAAACAACCAAGAAAGGCACTTTTACCAAATGATTTAACATCTCATAGGCATCGAGTTCCAACCAGCCCACACAGCAAGAAAGCTTGGTGTGATTTTGGACAACCTTTGCCAATGTTTCCGACCACATTACATCAACCACCAGATCTTACAGATGTCTTCTGTACATCATCCGAAGAATCTGTCTTTTCCTGACCGCACAAACTGTTCAGATCCTCACATAGACGCTCATCATATCCAGACTCGACAACGTGCTTGCTGCTCTGCCTTCATGTTCCAAGTTTTCTCTGCTTTTGCAGTCAGCATCAATTTGAAATCTTGTCCCGCCTTTTCAGGCCTCAAATGGTTCTGCTTCATGTTATTTACATTCTGTGATTCAGATCTATATGCCAACTGAGGTCTTCAGCTTCAGGGCATCTGGTACATCCTTCTCTGAGCTTAAACCATGTTTGCAAGGCAAGGTTCTGATGTTTCAGTGTCCTTAATGGTGGAATGAGCTTCCCAAACCAGTCAGAACGGCTCATTATTTCTCTTCCTTTACTCACGTCTTCAAACAAAACCTAGGATAATGTCTGTATGCTTTATGCCTGCTTTTAGTTTTTATGGCATGTGCACTTGAGTGTTAAACTGAGGACTTATTTTTTTATAATATCCGGGCAACAACATTCTCAAGTCCAAGAGGTAATGAATATTTATAGATGAAAGACTTGCTGTTTTTTGTGTAAGAGGATCTGCCAAAGGAGCAAACGTATAATCAATAATAATACAAAAGGCCTGAAAATTACAATGTGTACATTGAATAATTTGTGTTGTTTGCAGATCTTCCTCACACGGCCACCTCTGTGAATCTTAACGAGCTCCTGCCAGGAAGGAAGTACAATGTTAATGTGTATGAAGTCACTAATGAGGGAGACGCCAACGTGATCCTTTCCGTATCCCAGACTACAGGTGTGTGTGTTGTGATATGTGCTTATACAGACCAAAAGGTAAATTAGTACATGCACGATGTTTGTGTACGTACACTCAGTAGTGTAATTAAATTTTAGTAAAGCAGTATGGAAAATTACAGACCTTTCGGTTTTTGGTTATATAGCTTGCAAGCGACTTTGCAGGCTCGTAAGTTTGATTAGCTGTTTTGAGACTTGTATTAAATGGCAGCAACTACCTAATTATTGTTATTTCCATGGTCTTAAGACCCTTTTTCCTGGTGCCCTGTAGCGGACGCCAGTGGCTCATATTACACCACCCAACCTTGTTGCTAGATTAGGAATTAGAAAGAAGCCTAACTTGGGTCTACTCATGGACCTTCTCTACCTCCAGGCTTAATTTGTCTCCTTTCGCTGCAGCTCCGGATGCTCCCACAGATCACCTGGTGGAGAACGTTGACGAAACTTCGATCACAGTCCGCTGGGCTAAACCTCTGGCTCCCATCACAGGTCTGTTCAGTTTCATTGAATCTAATCTAATCTATTCTAATCTAATGCGACGTGCTGACATCCATCCTGTGTCCGTAGGCTACCGTGTCGTTTATGCGCCATCTGTTGAGGGAAGCTCTGGAAGCACTGAGCTAAACCTGCCCAAAACACAGACCTCTGTGACTTTGAGTGACCTTCGACCTGGCCAGCAGTATAACATCAGCATCTATGCCGTGGAGAGGAATCTGGAGAGCGAGCCTGTGTTTGTGCAGGTCCTTACTGCTGGAGAACCAGTGCCAGGTAAATGTTACTTGATGCTAAAATAGATGTACTTGATGTGCACTGCTACATGATGTTGTACAGTTTGGATGAAGTACTTGGGTTTATTGCGATAGTCCCTGTTAATGGGAGGAAATTAAAAAGGACTAAATTGTTAGAATAATTGCCAAATTTCTCCCATTTCACCGAAATTGATCAAGCAGCAAATTGGGCTCAATTAAATATGATCATTTGAACATAAATGAACTACAACAGGAAAACTGAAGGTTAGCTCAGTTTCTCATGGGAATTTAGAATAAAAATGCTTCTGATGCAGCTTCGTTTTGGAAGATCTCAGGCATCGAGAAGATCTCAAGTCCATCCTACGTAGAAATTAAATGCTCGCAAAGACATTCTGTCTGTGAATTAGATTCTCTTCTCCATCTTGTGGTTACCGGTATGTGAAGGGGTTGTTTCATGACGACTCGTAAAACCTTTGGACGAATGCAGTTTGTAATCAAGTGCATCCTGTTTTTTAATCGGATAATGCCTTCTGGGAGCAGCAGAAAAACAAAGCTGCACTGTTGCAACTGGCGACAAAACACAAGAGTCTCTATTTTCACTTGATTCGATTTTGATAACGTACTTGGCAACCCGGAGATCAGATGATAGTAATTGGAGTGAGATAAGCTATGAGTTCACATGCTTGTTGATAAGCTATGAGAATCAGCTGCTCATGATTCTTGTTAATACTGTCAAATGGAAGTGTAAATTAGTTTGTAATTCACTTTACATTCAGTATCATTCCTTTTACATGATATATTAATAAATAATATTATATTTCAATATATATATATTGTAAAAAACAACTAAGTAATATAGCCTGATAGTGTGATTAATTATTATTATATTATAATCTTAATCAAACTAAGGCAATGTAGCTTTTGGAAGCGAATAATGGTGATGATTCTGTTTCCCTTCTTCTCTCAAAAGTCACTTGAATATAAACAACATTCATTCAATCCATTTTAGTATTAGCTGTGAAAATATAGTAGTAACATTTCAATCTGCCCTCAAAAAACAAGTTATTGGATACTGAAGGAGAAGCTCAGTAACTTGTTTTTCCCTGTTAGCCAATCAGAGTGCAGATTTTATTTAGGCATGTAGAGAAAGAATGATTTGTTCTTTTTAAATGGATTATTTATCAATAACGAAGGGAAAAAACAGACACATTGGACTCGACAACAATATCCGAGTCCACCTTACCCCGAGACCGAGGAGAGACCGAGGCAAGACGAGATCACAAACCGTGTCTACTTTTCTTTTACTTGGTTCAACTCGTGTGGCAGTGGGATACAAAACCTTCTTTTCGATGGAAGCCTTTTATTGGATGATAAATTAAGCCGGGTTGCATGTCAGTGCATGGAAATTACAGGTTAAAACCTTTGCATGGAGTGTAATTTAGGTATCAGAGAGGAACATCCAGAAAGGGTCAAAGTAATGTTTAAAAGATGCGAGGAAAATTATAATGGAGGACTCGAACAAGTAATTCATGTTTTGGTCTGTTGTTGCTGCAGTTACTCTCTCAGCAGAACTTTCCCCTCAGCGATGATTACAGTATAGCTTAGACTGTTTATTCTGACCGAGCAGCTGTGTTTATTCCACAGAGGAAATCCCGTCCCCGACCGACCTGCAGTTCTTCGAGGTGTCGGACACTAAGATCACCGTCACTTGGACGGCTCCTTCCACGGAGGTCGCGGGCTATCGTGTGTCGGTGGGCCAGGTCGGCCCTGATGGACTGATCGAACAGCAGACACAGCTCCCAATCACAACCAACACTTACGCTGAGGTCGCTCCACTGCACCCTGGAACCGTCTACCGCTTCTTCATCTTCTCCATTAAGGACGGAGAGGAGAGTGAGCCGCTTGTGGGACAGCATGCCACCAGTATGTACACTCACTCACTTTCGAGTCGAAAATCGTCCCATCTTCACATGCAAAAAGCTTCTTTGATTTGCTTATGAAGCCAGAAATCTCAACCCTCTTCACTGAAACAGCATTCTAGCTTGGTAATGACGTCCCTTAATGGTGGTTTCTTCTTTTCGCCTTTGTTTTCATAGAACCGGACGCCCCCACAAATTTCCGTTTGGGCAGCGTGTCTGAGGACAGCGCTCTGATCACTTGGTCGGCTCCCAGAGCTCAGATCACCGGGTACAGGCTCTTCCTGACAGTGGAGGGCTCCAACCCCAAGCAGTTACGCTTACCTGGACACCTGAATCAGTACATGTTGCTGAACCTGCAGCCGAACACGGCGTACACAGCCACGCTGCACTCGGAGAAGGGCAACGTGCTCAGCGAGGGAGCTACTGTACCTTTCACCACCTGTGAGTTTAAAACTGTTTTATTGGAAAGTGGAAGATTTATGTCTGTTAACCAACGTTGTTTCCTCTGTAGCCCCGCCCATGAGAAACGCCCCTCATTTTTCCACTGACGTCACAGACACTGCCCTTATTATCACCTGGGAGCCTGTGCCTGAAATCGGATATAAGGTAGGTCTCACAGCTCTTATACTGTGTTATGGTTTGCATGTGGACTGCACCTTTCGATGTCATGTTCATGGACATGGACACTCTTGGTCACACTCCACATCCTCTTCTTAGTTGACGGTGAGGCCTAGTCAAGGAGGAGAAGCCCCCAGGGAGATGACCTCCGAGTCGGGCAACATCTACATGTCGGGCCTGACTCCAGGAGTGGAGTACACCTACAGCGTGCAGCCCGTCATCAACGGACTCGAACACGGCAGCCCCATCACACGCCGAGTTGTCACTAGTAAGACCTCTGGAACGTGCTGCATATTCATGTTCAGTAATTTATTCTCATCGTTTCATATTGTACTGAGTATTTCTCTCTCTCATCAGCTCTGTCTCCGACCACTGAGCCCATATACAGCAACACACACACCGCAGGTCGGCCAGACCAATGGACCAATACCAAAACTCCAGGTCAGCATTTCATATTGTAGATTTGTTATATGAGGGAATTAGAAGCATCACACAAACAAGTGGGTCTCACCTCTGGAACGTAGAACATCTACAGCTTGCAGCCGGTCTACAAAAACAGCCATCAGACAAAATATATGCTCAAAATGATCTGTGGCTACTCCAGGCTTTGTCAAAAATAAATGTCTGGCACCACCAGCATCCCACCAATCAGAAAGAGGCATCTCTAGGGCTGGTCAAGTGGGGAAAGCTATCATTTTGCAACAGCAAAATTATCAGTCGGGATGCAACGATAAAATCTGCTCACGATTCGCTTTGATTCACGAGTTCATGGTTCAGTTTGATTATTTCTGATGTGCAAACGATGCAAAACAATGCACAGCTTCTTGGATACGTTTTCACATGACAAAAGTGCCCTGCAATGAAAGAAATGACTAGAAACAGAGGTTTAAAAGTATTCACCATATATTAAATAACCGAGTGGAAATGTTTCCTTTTTGTTTTCTGAACAATAACAATTCAAAATAATCTTTGTTACACTGCTACAATTAAAAGAAATTAGGATTTTTAAAACTTAGATAGCCTGACTACAAATGCCCTCTGGTGTTCAAAATATGCAATTGCACTAGATGTCATAATAAACTGAACTCGTGACATCTTCCATCTCAATGACCCGCATCATGACAACGACTTACCTACACCTTTCTCTTCGGAAATGTGGCTCACGAGGGAACAAAACATTGACGGCTATATGTGTTTGGATTTCAAGGTTCAAAATGACTGCGTTAACAAACACCATGCAAAATCTCTGAATGTTATGGCTTGTTTATAGCTTGTTATATAAATTTTTCTGCACTTAACCAGACGCCCCCACCAACATCCGCTTGGCCAGTGTGTCTGAGGACAGCGCTCTGATCACCTGGTCAGCTCCCCGAGCTCAGATCTCCGGGTACAGGCTCTTCCTGAATGTGGAGGGCTCCAACCCCAAGCAGCTGCACCTCCCTGGCCACCTGAAGCAGTACATGTTGCTGAACCTGCAGCCGGGCACGCCGTACAGGGTCACGCTGCATTCGGACAAAGGCAACGTGCTCAGCGAGGGAGCTACAGTGACCTTCACCACCGGTGGGCTTCAGACTGTGGATGTGTCTATTTTGTAACAGCATGGCTGTTCATTCTGTGTACTAACCAATTCTGCTGTTTGTGTTTTAGCCAAGTCCATGAGAAATGCCCCTCATTTCACCACTGATGTCACAGACACCGCCCTTATAATCAGTTGGACTCCTGTTCCTAAAATCGGATATAAGGTAGACGTCACAGTCCATATTCTAATAATGTACATTGACGTTAGTAACACACTCTGAACTGAAACTCCTGGACACGTTTCCTCACACTCTACATCCTCTTCTCAGTTGACGGTGAGGCCCAGTCAAGGAGGGGAAGCCCCCAGGGAGGTGACCTCAGAGTCGGGCAGCATCTACATGTCGGGCCTGACTCCAGGAGTGGAGTACACCTACAGCGTGCAGCCCATGATCAACGGACACGCACACGGCAGCCCCATCACACGCCGGGTTGTCACTCGTAAGACCTCGGAGAGAATACGTTACAAATTTCTTTGGAACATGCTGCGAATTTTGTTCCCATGGTGCACCATCTCTTCATATTGTACTGAGTATCTCTCTTTCTCTCATCAGCTCTGTCTTCGACCACTGATCCCTTATATGGCAACACAAACACCGCAGTTCGACCAGACCAATGGACCAGCTCCAAAACTCCAGGTCAGCATTTTATGCTGTGTATTTTTGATACGAGGGCTTTTTACACAAAATAAAACCACAAACTTTGGCACGTTGTTGATCAGACCTATAGATTGGAGAACAAGCATTACGTAAGAAAATTAACCCTAACAGCATGGTTGGAGTTCAGCAACATCACAAATTTGATAGAGGTCGATTACATGGCTGAATAGGGGGTGTTGTTGCAGTCTCTCCCCTCCCTCAGACACAACAAGTCATGACTATCAGATCCTTTGCCAGACCAATCTCTCCACGAAACACCATGGTTCTTCACACACATTAATGAACACACACACGCTGTAGAACCAAAATATAAATACAGATCATGGAAGATGAACATAAATAAACACACCTTTCTGGCTGCACACAACCAAGAGGGAATGAGTTCCCTTGAAGAAACTCTGATTTCCAGAACAGCCAATGCAATACCTCCTTATAAACCTTTAAGCAGGTACTACTAGTAGGAATTAGGCACTTCTAGGTATATGTATATTCAGGTCAAGCTGACACCTGACTGATTTTCTTTTTACCAGATGCTCCCACCAACATCCGCTTGGCCAACGTGTCTGAGAACAGTGCTCTTATCATCTGGTCGGCTCCCAGAGCTCAAATCACCGGGTACAGGCTCTTCCTGACTGTGGAAGGTTCCAACCTCAAGCAGCTGCACATTCCTGGCCACCATAAGCAGTACATGCTGCTGAACCTGCAGCCGAACACGCCGTACAGAGCCACGCTGCACTCAGAGAACGGCAACGTCCTTAGTGAAGGAGCTACAGTGACCTTCACCACCGGTGAGTTTCAGACAGATGGTGACACACCAACAAGGCCTGGTTGTTTCTAATTGAAAATCGTACATGGATTGCTGTTTAATTCCGTGTTCTTACCATTTCTGCCCTCACCTTTGTAGCCCCGCTTTTAAGAAACACCCCACGTTTCACCACCGATGTCACAGACAGCTCCCTCTCAATCTCCTGGACTCAAGTGCCCAGAATAGGATATAAGGTAATCTTTAAGATCCAAGCAAAGGCTCATTCACTCTCTTATCTTATATTTTATGATGACTCCAAGATCCTCACATTCGTACTCTGTTTCCGCCTCTTAGTTAACAGTCAGGCCCAGCCAAGGAGGTGAAGCCCCCAGGGAGGAAACGTCTGTCACAGGCAATATCTATATCTCAGGACTGTCCCCTGGAGTGGAGTACACCTACAGCTTGCAGCCAGTCATCAACGGCCATGCTCAAGGCAGCCCCATCACACAGCGCATAGTCACACGTAAGACTACAGAAGGAATTTGTTATGCTTTTTTAAAGTGAAAGCATCTGCATCTGCACGCTCAACCTAAACAAGACATTTCTCATGCTGATATTTTACTTTGTTCATTTTTGATCTTTGCAGCTCAGTCACCATCAACAGGTCTCAAACCAGACGAGACCAATCCAAACACCGGAGGCCTGACAGACCAGGAATGGAACACTCCAGGTCAGCGTTATTTCATTTTATGTAATATGTCTATAGGAAGCCTTACACAAAGTAGATTATTGGGCATAGATGGCAACATGTACAGTGTCACTGGAGACAAAACTTATTAGGAATGTGACTCTGTAATGAGCATAGAGGTAAGGAAGAAGTTGAAGGAGCCCTGAAGGCTGTAGGTGCTGCTGTGACTTGCACCTAATAATCTGGTCATATCCCAATTCTGCAGAATAATCCGATTTCTGCAGACATCTGATTATTCAGCATACTCCAATCTAGTAAGAAATCCGATAAAGAGAGCTGGATTTTATCATAGTTATCCGACTTCTGACCGCATATATTCCCCTACTCCTTTATATTTCAGTCAGTTTTTTTAAGCCGCTCATGTGTGCAGAATTGTGGTGGAAGCGGCTAGCGGAATCAAACATGGTTGCCAGGCCCTCTTAATCTAAGAAACATTGCTTGTTTCCATAGACCTGGTGGCTTGTTTCTCTTGCGTGACCTGGCAACCCTGGAACACTTTGGGGGAAATTGTTTATTAATTAAATTAATTAATTAATTTATTAAAGTAGAAAATTTGTTGCAAAGTAGAAAGGAGATAATTGCCCGAGTCATGTAAAGTCGGAGGTTTCCCATTATCTGATTACCCAAGTGCATATAAACCGGTTGAACAAATTACTGACAAAATCGAATTTTCTGCAGTTATCAGATTATGAAGTGGAGGTAAATGCACTCATGCTTATTTTTTCTGCACTCAACCAGATGGCCCCACCAACCTCCACTTGGACAGTGTATCTGAGGACAGTGCTTCGATCACCTGGTCAGCTCCCAGAGCTCCTATCACTGGGTACAGGCTCTTCATCTCTGAGGCGGGCTCCAGCCCCAAGCAGCTTCACATTCCAGGTCACCTGAAGCAGTACACGTTACTGAACCTGAAGCCGGACACGACATACACGGTTACACTGCACTCGGAGAAGGGCAGCTTGCTCAGCGATGGAGCTACTGCAACGTTCACTACCTGTGAGTTCTACACCATCATATCAAACTATTTGCACAGTGATAAGACTTTGACTTATGAATAACAGATTGAACAGGCTTGATAGCGATCTCAGTGTATGGTTTCTGTGGTCTTACCAATTCTCCTGTCTCCCTGCAGCTCTGCCAATAAGAAACACACCTCATTTCAACACTGATGTCACGGACACCTCCCTCTCAATCTCCTGGAGTCCTGTGAGGCCCAGAATCGGATATAAGGTAGTCCTTCTCCTATTATAGCTCACAGTAAGGTATATGAGTGTAGCATGGGGGCATTTTGCAGTTTTCATGAAGCAATGTCACTTTTCATTTAAGATGATTTTAATTTTACTAGGTAAAGAAATGATAACGCTGCACATTTTCTCTCTGCTTGCTCCCCTTAGTTGACAGTCAGGCCCAGTCAAGGTGGAGAAGCCCCCAGGGAGGTGACCTCTGAGTCAGGAAACGTCTATATGTCAGGTCTGAAACCGGGGCAGGAATACATCTACAGCCTCCAGCCACTCGTCAACGGCCAAGCTCAAGGCAGTCCTATCACACGCCGAGTCATCACATGTAAGAATGAAAAGAGAATCAGTTTTTGCGTTGCTTCACATTAGTGGCAAATTTGCGCATTTAAGATGGACATAATGAAGAAATTATGCATGATTAACTTGTATTAAATTGATCATCATGCTTTTTCTTCAGCCTTCTCTTCATCCACGGGTCCCAACAGAGAGACCATCCCAAACACTGGAGACGTAACAGACCTAAGTCCAAGTAAGCACTTAATAATGTGTTATATTACAAACAGTTACCAGATATGTCAGCAAAATGTAGCCTTATGAATCATGCACAAAACTCCTAATGGATTTTTATTGTGTTGTAATTCTATAATGAGGCATTTTTATCTGAAAAGCTTGCAATCTTGCGTTAGCATTGATTAGGGGTGCAAGAATATCACGATGTGCTTCGTAGATGGTGAAATCTAATGCAATTGCATTTTCAGAACCCCAGAGGGCAGAATCTTACACTTTATACTTTCTGTTAGTTGAAAAGCTAAAAAGGCAAAAGATTCTTTTTGTTTAAATTTTTATACAATAAAAGTACATATTATTTTGAAGTGTTCTTCAGAAATTAAAAAAGGAATGTTTTCACTCGGTTATTTAAGATAAGCTACAATAGAACATTTTGTACAATAGAATATTTTAAACCTCTGTTTCTAGAAATTTCTTTCAGTTGCAGGGGACTAAAGGTTTTTTTTTGTAGAAACACTTATTGTATTGTTTTTGCATTGTTTGAACTTCAGGAATAGAAAAATATCAGATAGTGAACTCAGTATCGTGAATCAAATTGAATCGTGAGCAGAGTGTATCGTTCCACACCTAGCATTGAGGCATTTCTGCCTCAGGCATGTCTTTGTAGGATTGGCTCTGGAAGCACAGGAAGAGTTAGGTTAGGATTTTAGGTTTTAAAACATTGCTCTGCAGCGAACTAGTGCCAAACCTAACTATATCAATTCCTCGATATTCAATGCTTCTTGTTTTTCTGCACAGAACCTCCCACCAATCTCCGCTTGACCAACGTGTCTGAGGACAGCGCTCTGATCACCTGGTCAGCTCCCAGATCTCAGATCACCGGATACAGGTTCTTCCTGACTGTGGAGGGCTCCAACCCCAAGCAGCTGCACCTCCCTGGCCACCTGAACAAGTACGTGCTTCGTAACCTGAAGCCGAACACGGCGTACGCGGCCACTCTGCACTCGGAGAAGGACAACATGCTCAGCGAGGGAGCTTCTGTGACCTTCACCACTGGTGAGTTTTGAAATTTAAACTATTTAAAGCGGTCGGAAGCATGAGGAGACTCGTTTCTGCATTCTTATCAATTCTGCTGTCTGCAATCCAGCCCTGCTCGTGAGAAATGCCCCTCGATTTACCACCGATGTCACAGACACCTCTCTCATCATCTCTTGGACTCCCATGCCCAGGATTGGTTATAAGGTAGTCTTTCAAGCAGTTCAAGATTAAGCCAGTTTCAATATACGTACACTGAAAGCACCAACACGTTTAACTGAGATTTTGTGATGACTTTACATGTCATCTTCTGTCCTTCCACACATTCACAATCCCTCTCCTCTCCTCTCCTCAGATGGCTGTAAAACCCAGTCAGGGTGGAGAAACCCCCAGGGAGGCGACCTCTGAATCAGGCAGCATCCGTGTCTCAGGTCTTAAGCCTGGAACAGAGTACACCTACAGCTTGCAGCCAGTTTTCAATGGCCATGCTCAAGGCAACCCCATCACACAGCGCATAGTCACACGTAAGTCATCCTTTGTGCTTTTGCATATCTGTGATCAGCATATTTCACTGAACATCTCTCTTATTCTCTTCAGCCCTGTCTCCATCTACTGATGGCAATCCAAACACTGGAGGCGTGACAGACCAATGGAACACTGCTCACACTCCAGGTCAGCATTATATCATTTTTTATTAACACGAGGGCCATAGGAAGCATAAGACGTTTTAGAAGACGTCCATATGGAAAGAGTAAAGGCTTTTGGCTTCGAGTGGTTCTTGAACTTTCCTTACAGTTTGGAACCGGGGAACCCAACGAGAATATGACTTTCCAAGAGTGTGTCATGGATTTCTTTTTTTTAAATGCTGTGTTTTGCCTTTTAACCAAAAAGTACCAGCTCACATTCGGAGCCACGGCAAAGGCAGCTGGTGTAGTTCTTTCTTGAATTGTCCACTTTCTCAGCATCTTGTGGAGTTTCTTGAACTTCTGGCAAAGGCTGAGCTATGCACAACCATACACATACACATGGTGTTACTGGTGGTAACAATATAATCATAGTACAACGGTACACTATATAGGCAAAAGTTTGTGGACACTCTTTCAATTACTGAGCTTTACTGTTTCAGTTGTACCACATTCATTATATAAAGCATACATTTCTGGATTCTGCAAAGACAAACAGTGGCAGTGGAATGAGTTGTACTGATACCTCACTGACTCTGAATATGACGAATGTATAGGTTTCCGCTTCCAAAAAGTCAGTTCATCAACTTTCTGCTCTGCTGTCCTTAATTTAAACAAAAGTCCATAAGAATGGGTTTGCCACCTTTGATTGAGAGTTTACCTAGCTTGCACTGAATCCAGACCTCAACTCCATCAGACACCTTGAAAATCACTGGATCTTATTGTCTAACAACAGAAGCCGACCTCACCTTTTCCAATTTTTTGTGATCTGAAAAATCTCCTTCTTGAAGCTTGAATTTATATAACATTGACTGTTCATTATTACCTGAATGATGAAGAGGTCTTTACATACGAAACACCACAGGAAGGGATAAGTCATTGCATACTTTATGTTCCTTGCTTTCCTTCACAGACCCGGCCGCCCCTACCAACGTCCGCTTGGAGAGCGTGACTGAGGACAGCGCTCTGATCATCTGGTCAGCTCCCAGAACTCAGATCACCGGGTACAGGCTCTTCCTGACTGTGGAAGGCTCCAGCCCCAAGCAGTTGCACCTCCCTGGCCACCTGACTGAGTACACGCTGCTGAATCTGTATCCGAACACGGCGTACACGGCCACGCTGCACTCGGAGAAGGGAAACGTGCTCGGCGAGGGAACCACTGTGACCTTCACTAGTATGTTCAGACTGGACTCGACAATTTACTGATTAACGAAGTGACAAGACTGGGTTTGTTTTAATGAGATTGTGCTGTCTGCTTTGTAGCTCTGCCCTTGAGAAACGTCCCTCATATCACCACTGATGTCACAGACACCTCTCTTCTGTTATCCTGGACACCTGTGCCAAAAGTGGGATATAAGGTAATCTACAAGATGCGTGTCATAGCGTGTCATATCTCTATTGACGTCCACACACCTTTACCACTGTTTACTGGTAAACTGGAGCTGTTTGGTCTGTACTTTCTTAGATTAGATCTAATTTCCTTTGACATACACCCTCAACCTCAACTTTCTGCTCCTTAGTTGACAATCAGGCCCAGTCAAGGAGGAGAAGCCCCGAGGGAGGTGACCTCTGATTCCGGCAGCATGTATATCCCAGGCCTGACCCCTGGAACAGAGTACACCTACACCTTACAGCCAATCATCAATGGCCATGCACAGGGCAGCCCCATCACACAGCGCATAGTCACATGTAAGTCAGCAGAGAGAATCCATTCAAACTTTTTTGTATAATCTTATTACCACAATGCATATTTTACTATGCATGTGTTTTCTTTCTCTTCAGCTCTGTCTCCATTCACTGACTCCAACAGACCAACCACCGGAGACCTGCCAGACCAATGGATTGATGCCACCACTCCAAGTAAGCATTATGCAATCCATTACAGTTTATACATTCACTTGCTCTGTGAGCTTGATATTGTCATACACAAACATTCAGTGAGAAAGATTTGTTTCGGAAAATGATAGGTGACAATGTAAAAACAATTTATTAATAAAATGAGATGAGATGTTTTTTATACTCTGTGACCTTTGATTGTTTAGAGCTGACCGTTCTATTCTTCTTGTTCTTTTCTGCACAGATCCAGTCGCCCCCACAAACCTTCACTTGGCCAATGTGTCCAAGGACAGCGCTCTGCTTATGTGGTCGGCTCCCAGGGATCAGGTCACTGGGTACAGGATCTTCCTGGCTGTGGAGGGTTCCAACCCCAAGGAGTTACGTATCCCTGGCCACCATAAGCAGTACCTGCTGCAGAACCTGAATCCAAACACAGAGTACACAGCCACAGTGCACTCAGAGAAGGGTGAGAGGCTCAGCGAGGGAGTTACAGTGACCTTCACCACATGTGAGTAAGACAGATTGTTGTCATTTCAAATGATCCAACATCCAAACAAAGCATGTTGTTTCAAAGTGAGTAATGTTGGATGTTGCTGGATGTTAGATTTGGCCTTATCTGTACCGAGTCCTGTCAACTCATAATCCATCTGGATAGTGTTTGTAGTCCTTACCTATTCTGCTGTCTGTCTTATAGCTCTGCCCATGAGAAACACCCCTCATTACACCACTGATGTCACAGACACCTCCCTCGTGATCTCCTGGAGTCCTGTGCCCAAAATCGGATATAAGGTAGTCCTCAAGATGTCTGTCAGAGCTAAGGATAAAAAGCTCCATCATAAACACCAACCTGTATATTTGTAAAACTTCTTGATCCTCACACTTTACTTCCTCTCCTTAGTTGGCAGTCCTGCCCAGTCAAAGTGGAGACACCCCCAGGGAGGAGACCTCTGAGTCCGGCAGCATCTATATCCCAGGTCTGACCCCTGGAACAGAGTACACCTACAGCTTGCAACCAGTCATCAACGGCCATGCCCATGGCAACCCCATCACACACCGCATAGTCACACGTAAGTTGCCAAAGAGAATCCATTCTAACTTTTTAGTGTAATCTTACAACCACAATGCATATTTATGCTTGACTGATTTCTCTCTCTTTAGCTCTGTCTCCATCCACTGACCCCAAGAAACCAACCACCGGAGACCTGCCAGACCAGTGGATTGATGCCACGACTCCAAGTAAGCATTATACAATCCATTACAGTTTACACATTCACCTGCTCTGAAGATTTCCGTATTTTATGAGGTAAATGGCAGGTGACAATGGAAAAATGATTAATCCATTAGTGGGAAAAATAGTAATTTTCAAACCAGAACACTTTATTAACAAAATGAGATGAGATGTTTTATGCTGTATGACCTCCTTTTATTGTTTAGAGCTGACCATTCTGTTCTTGTTTTTTTCTGCACAGAACCAGTCGCCCCCATCAACCTTCACTTGGCCAATGTGTCCAAGGACAGCGCTCTGCTTATGTGGTCGGCTCCCAGGGATCAGGTCACTGGGTACAGGATCTTCCTGGCTGAGGAGGGTTCCAACCCCAAGGAGTTCCGCATCCCTGGTCACCATAAGCAGTACCTGCTGCAGAACCTGAAGCCAAACACAGAATACACAGCCACGGTGCATTCAGAGAAGGGTGATACGCTCAGCGAGGGAGTTACAGTGACCTTCACCACATGTGAGTTTCAGACAGCATGCTTTCATTTCATAGGATCCAAAGATTGACAAGACTTGTTGTTTCTAGGGTTGATCTTTTTCATCGTCTTCTAGACCTATAAGTTATCTGAACAGTGTTGTAGTGTTTTTGATCCTTACCTATTCTGCTGTCTGCCTTATAGCTCTGCCTGTGAGAAATACCCCTCATTACACCTCTGATGTCACAGACACCTCCCTCATGATCTCCTGGAGTCCTGTGTCCAAAATTGGATATAAGGTAGTCCTCAAGATGTTTCAGAGCTTACAAGGAACCCTCCATTGGAGACAATAAGACAATAAATGTTAAATGTATTGATCCTCACACTTTACTTCTCTTCTTAGTTGGCAGTCCTGCCCGGTCAAAGTGGAGAAACCCCCAGGGAGAAGACCTCTGAATCCGGCAGCATCTATATCTCAGGCCTGACCCCTGGAACAGAGTACACCTACACCTTACAGCCGGTCATCAACGGCCATTCACATGGAAACCCCATCACACACCGCATAGTCACACGTAAGAGAATTGATTATGTTTTTGTATAATCTTATTACCACAATGCATATTTATGCTTGATTGATATTTTACTATGCATGTACTTTTTCAGCTCTGTCTCCATCCACTGACCCCAACAACCCTAACACTGGAGACCTGCCAGACCAGTGGATTGATGCCACCACTCCAAGTAAGCATTATACAATCCATTACAGTTTATACATTCACCAGCTCTGTGAGCTCGATCTAACACGATGAATCACATACAAGACATTTAATGTGAAAGATTATGAATAAAATGGGATGAGATGTTGTTGAGTTTTTATGTTGAATGACCTCCTTTGATTGTTTATAGCTGACCATTCTGTTTTCCTTGTTTTTTTGCACAGAACCAGTCGCCCCCATCAACGTTCGCTTGGCCGATGTGTCCAAGGACAGCGCTCTGCTTATGTGGTCGGCTCCCAGGGATCAGGTCACTGGGTACAGGATCTTCCTGGCTGAGGAGGGTTCCAACCCCAAGGAGTTACGTATCTCTGGCCA